>JAJMKQ010000371.1:0-14828 GCA_030569395.1 Petasospora rhodanensis
AACAGGCGATGCGTCTGAAAGTGTTACAAATCCTGTATCCACAACAGCACTTCACAAAAGACAACTACACTGGCTTTTTTGACCCGGTGGTACAAAAAGTATTTGACGAGTTCAAGGAACCAACTCTCGACCCAAACTACAAGCGTGAGAATGCAACGCTCTTCTCGCTGGTGCGTAATCAGGAGCTGTACTACATGCTCCAGTCCATCAGATATGTCGAGGACAGATTCAACAAACGTTACCACTACGACTGGCTCTTCGCCAACGACCAGCCATTCACAGAGGAGTTCAAGGCAGAAGTCAGCAATATGGTGAGCGGGAACGTCACCTTTGTCACGATACCAAAGGAGATGTGGTCGTACCCTGATGATATTGACCAGAAGAAGGCAGAAGAGACGAGAAACTACATGAAGAAGAAGGGAATCAAGTACGGTGGCTCAGAAAGTTACAGACACATGTGTCGTTTCAACTCGGGATTCTTTTACAAACTCGAGGAGATGAAGAAGTATCGCTACTACTGGCGTGTGGAACCAGACATCAAGTTCACATGTGACATCCAAGGAGACCCATTCCGTTTCATGCGTGAGAACAACGTCAAGTACGGCTTCACGATGGCCCTCCATGAGCTCCACAACACCGTCTACGGACTGTACGAGGCTACGAAGGAGTTCTTCCATGAGATGCACCCGGAGTACATCAGCAAGGACAACCAGATCGAGTTCGTCACTCAAGATGACGAAAAGACATTCAACATGTGCCACTACTGGTCCAACTTTGAGATTGGTGACTTGGACTTCTACAGATCGAAACCGTACGAGGAGTACTTCCAACACTTGGAGTCCAAGGGCGGCTTCTTCTACGAACGCTGGGGTGATGCTCCAATCCACACATTTGCCGTGTCGTACATGCTCAACAGAGACGAGGTTCACTACTTTGACAACACCGGGTACTACCACGTCCCACACACACAGTGTCCAAGAGAGATTGATGTTCGTGATCAGCTCCATTGCACATGTCACATTTCTAATGACTACAACTGGGGTGCAAGTGACAGTTGTTTGCCATACTGGTATGAGACAAGAGAGTGGGAGAGACCATCTTATGCTCCAAGAAGACGTTATGACACATTTAGAGACCCAAGCAAAAAGAAGAAGAAGGAGGGCGAAGAAGGAGAGGGAGAAGAGGAAGAAGAAAAGAAAAAAATGCCAGTGATTGAGAACCATAAGAGGGGTCTCATGGAGGATTTTGAAGACGCTGCTGATGAGTACCAAGGTGGTGCTGGTCTCAAGGATGCTCCAATTAGAGAGGCATTCGACATTTGATATCTGATATGACTTTAAGTTTGCTTTACGTTTTGTTCCACCGTTATCCCTCATCTCAGTTCCCCGTAGACTTCCCCACAATGTGACGGATCATTGAACAATGTGTGGGGCGTGACAAAAAGAACAAAGCTAAAACGAGCCTGCCCGAGAGGTTGGCGAGGAAGCGTACATGGTTCTGCACAAGAGGTGAGACTGATCCATTGGGGCTGTAACTTTGCTTATATTGTGAATGAGACATTGAAAAGAGGCAGACTGCAGGCGTCTAAAACCCTGACCAATAGCAAGTGCACATGGTTTTCTATAAGCTGGAAAATACGGAGACGGTGCTGCCATTACAATCCCGTGTGGCGCGTACCGACCCGGTGGTCACGTGAAAGTACGGGTACTTCACGTATATATCTCGTTTAAAGTTTGCGGATAGAAAGAGCGGTTCAGACTTGTCGTTGAACAGGATGTGTGCTTCCGACTACGAAACAAAGATGATGAAGCAGGTTTCAGGGCTATGGAGGAATTCACTTCACCGTTACCGAATACCCCATGGGCCTACCGTGGAAAACCCATTCTGGGCTGATAGGCTTCCGAAGTGATTTACGTAGGTTTGGAGTAGACGTCACCTCAGACTGGGCAGATCTCTAAGGTATGCACTTTCCTGAAGGAGTCGCCTTTATCCGTTCTGGTCCAGCTGTCAATCACAAAGGGAATGAGACAGATGTGACCAAAAGACAATTCGAGACCGTTGAAGATCTTATGAATCCGGCTGGCTCGATGAGTAATCATCTTAGATGCAAGATCAAGAGGCTTCTTTGACCGTCATCCTACCTACTGATAGTATTGTGTGGCGGAAGACGTAGTGTCTTTAGGTTAAAGGTGGATTGTCGCTTTCGTCATGGCTGAGAACTGGTGCCTTTGAGAACGAACTAGACATCACATTTCCTACATCACACTTCCCCACAAGTGTCTTTGAGCGACAATACCAGGTGTTCCCGTGTGGAGTTATCAGTGTACCACAACAATCGGTCTGCGGCCGTCGTCGATCTCTTTGGCGAAATGCTGTACCCGGACCTTTTGAGTAGCTAACGATCATGCTTGCAAGCATGAGCAAGTTCGTGATCGTGTTATGCAACCGGGTCATAAGGTCTCCAGTGGCCCCAGTGTCTCCGGTGTATATCTCATACAGTTGTGCCTCCCGTTTCCACTGAGGCGAGTGAAGCCCACCGCCGTGCCACTGCGTGTTTATTACGAACGGCATTGTCAACCTCCAAGGACTCGTTATGCACAATAGGGGACAAACTCCCAACAACGGTTTTTCATCGGTCTAGTCCAGTCTATTGGAGGGAAAGGCCCGCGGTGAACAAGGGGCTGTGAGTGCCGCTCAATTCCGTGGACGAACATCCGTTAACGACTTGAGGAGCCCACAGGTTTCGTGTTAGGGGTACCGGTGGTTTTTCCTGACTGTGTGATACCCCCCGTGATGTGCACAACTGGTGGACCCTCCTCACCTGGTAATAGCAAGGGTGGGCTGGTCAACCCAACTCCTAGTGCCAGCCACTTGCTTACGATAGTGGAGCCTTTTAGAAGAGTCAGAAATGTCGAAACTTCTTTGATTTTGGTCCATCCTTGTCTAGGTCTAATAGGTCCTTAGGGTCGCTCAACGGCGCCACCCAAATGGCTTCACGGGTTCCGTCACCTTGTGTCTTCCCCAGACAAGTCTGGGCTGCAGCATGGGCCAAACTTAATATCGTCGTTGAACGGAAACTGGCTCTTGTTCGTAATTAAGATGGAGCAGCCGTCCAGTAAATGAAAGACCGGGCTCCAATCCCCTGTCAAAACTAACCCCTAGAAGCCCCTGAGCTTCGGACATTCCGGTCGAACGACGTACCAACGCTTAAGCACATGTTCTGTCACTATGTTCACTCAGCATCCGGTAAGCATTATAGCCCACTGAACGGCAATCGCGCCTCCATCGGTGAACCAGACTATTCTGCGTGGATCCCGTGGACCGAAGTCCTTCTTCTGCTGATAGATCACAACAATCTTTGTCTGTCTGCCACTTACCTGACTGTACATATTTGGTGAGAGCCTGTACCGTGACAATGCCGGCAGAAACAGGCAGCCCCAGCTCTTGGATACAGACACACCCGCTCCTGGGATAACAATAACGGACCCTCTTGCCATTTTGTCGCTTCATTGTTGCCGTGTGGGCGAGCGAACATGAACGGACTGCGCACTTACAATTAAGCGCCGTTGAGATCTGGACGGGGCTTAAGCTTCGTCAAGAGATACAATTCCATCTCTTCTTAGTGTATCAAAAAAAGACAGCCCGAATGGTGGAAACAAGCGCTGAGCTTGCAAGAAAAAAGTTTGGCTGCTTCCATGCAGTCGGACACTCTAGTAGTCTCCGTTCAGATTCCCAGCCGACGGCCCGTCGGCTCACGGGCAACTCCTCCAAGTGGTGTCTCAGCACTCGGACGAAAGCGCCAAACGACCAGCGGGCATGAGAACACATATCAGACTGATCTGTCTAACACAGTAGACACGGTGGGCTGCCAATTGTGCACAGGCGTTGCCTCCTTGACGGAAAGAGTGCCCGCAAACGTCACACTGGCGCGCACAACAACTTCTGCCAACGGCAATAAAGTTCTAGAAGTACCGATTACTGCAGAAGGATACATTGACCCGCATCCCAAGTTACGAGCGCTGTGTGAGATCTGGATAACACCCGGACACCAGGAAAACGGCCCGCGACACCGACAAAGAGCGACGTTGAGCTTTGCTCCGGGGCATGATCTACGGCGGCTATTTCCCTTACAGAACCCATTTATCTTCCATTGAAAATGCCGCAAGTTCTGAAGTCCCCGAGATATTCTCGCTATGCCGCCCTGTGATGAGTTCCCGGTCCGCCTGTTCCCGAGCTGCCGTCCACCAATTCGTCGCTGTTTGGATCTCTCATCTGGAAGACACACACACCACTCCGCATGCCATGCAAAGAATTCCAGCCATCCCGGTCTCAGCACGATCGGTTATTGTACTCTTTCACGCTGCTCGCACCTGCATAATGGGCACAGGCACCAAGCAAGTCTGAGGCGAGGGCGCTGGTCTCATTAAGTGAGGGGCCGCCTTGAGCCCACACAAACTTCTGCGGAAACAAGCGGATCACCCAAGCAACCAGAGACATTGACAAGTATACCACGCACAACTACACACACTACCTTGCCAGTGAAAGCAAGGAATGCCAGCTCTGTCTTGTGTCTCTCCCGGTGGGGGCTTGTATAAAGCTTCCAGGCTCTCCCACATCCTTCCGCAGGGCTTGAAACAGGTTCTCTTGGTCCCTTCATTCTCCAACAGGTGAGCTCGACGCAATGAGGATTGACGCTCTATCATCTGCTCTCACCGTCTGGCTGCTGATCCAATTGAGGTTGGCCGTGGCGCTGCCTGCTCCCGCTCAGGCGTTGGTCAAGAGAGGCAATTCAGGTTCAGGTTCAAAGTCAGGCCCCGGTTCCGGCTCTGGTTCAGGTTCAGGAGATGGTTCGAACCATCACGACTCCAATGATGATTATTTCACCAGCGTTATCACCTGGTGCTCAACGAACAGACATGGCTCCACTAAGTGCCAAAAGTTCACCTCCACGGGTACATCTACTTTGAAGGGTCACACGACCTCTACTTCCACCACTGCCTTGCCGGAAGACTGTTACACCTCCTGTGTTACTGACAAGCACGGTCACACCACGTGTGTCACTCTCACATCCAGTGCAGAGACCTCCACCACCTCTATACCGGCAACGTCCTACACAACTTCGTGCTGGACCAAGTGGAACAGGGAGACTTGCACCACCGTTGCGTGTGAAGCCACTACAGTCACGTCGCCCTCTCCTCTGGAAACCTCGCAGCTCACCAAGCCCAGCTCCACATTGACCACATCATCCGTCATCGGGTCTCCTTCACTTTCTGCTGGTCTCGATGGGTGCAACCCGCAATGGACACTCGAGATCCCATCTTCGTTGGGCTCGTTTACTGCTATCTCTGTTGATGGTGATTGTGGAGACTCTGACTCCTACGCAGTTACAGACTGTACCTGGTCCTACTCTGGCAAGTCTACTTCGGGTACAGTGAACAAGAAGTCCAGCTCCAAGTTCAGTGTTTCCAACGACGACTGCTCTGGCTCTTCTGACGTTACCGCTGTCTTCGGCGGCTCCGCTTCTGCTGCTGGTCTTTACGAGAACACCTGTGTTGTATCTGTGACTATGGACTCTGGCGATGTCCAGACCTTCTCTGTGTCTGCTTCCGTCTCTGGCACTTGTACCTTCTCTACTTTCTCCACTGAGACTATGACCTCCACTTCGTCTTCTGTTTCGATCACGATGACCTCCAGTTCCCCGCCTTTGACTTCGACCACCGAAGTCACATCTGCTACTACGTCTGAAAACACTCCTTGGATGAGCGGTGATGTTGATGGATGTGAGCCAACCTGGTCTGTCTACATCCCTTCTGAGATGGGTCCGTGGACTGGTGTCAGTATCAACGATGACTGTGGCGAGGATTCAGACTATGGTCTGACAGAGTGCAACTGGTCCCATGGCGACACCATCATCAAGAGTGAAATAGCAAGTGGCAAGAACTATCAAGGCTCGAACAGCGACTGTTACAAGTCTGGCTCCGATTTGTCCATCCAGTTGAAGGGCTCTGGTCATGTGTCTTCTGTCTACGAGAACACATGCTATGTCACTGTCACCAAGTCCCACAACAAGAGTGTGACACACACTCTCACATGGACCATGGATGGCTCTTGTACATCTACCTCCACTTCCTCCACTCTCGATTCAACTGCGGTGTTTACTTCGAGCACTACTTTGTCCCAGTCGTCGTCATCCAAGGCCTTGACTTCATCCACAAGTTCAAGCTCAGTGTCGACTGCAACTCCACACCTCACTGGTGATGCCGACAACTGTGAGCCTCACTGGACTGTTCACATTCCTCATGAAATGGGTCAGTGGACTGATGTGTCTATTGAGGAGACTTGCGGTGATGGTGAAGATATTGAGTTTCAAGGATGTGATTGGTACCAAGGTGACAACAAGATCCAGTCCAAGCCTCAGTCTGGTAAGTCGTTTGCAGACACCAACTCCGACTGTTACTCTTCAGGTACAGACTTGAAGATTGTGGCCTCTGCTACGGCCTCTGGCTCTGGTGACTACGCCAACACGTGTGTCTTGAAGCTTGGTAAGCCTTAGGGTGAGACTAAGACCTTCACTATGTCATGGACCATGCACGGATCTTGTACACCAACAATCTCACACACGGCTGGCTCTCTAACATCCACTGTGATGAAGCCGTCTTCTTCCTCTGCTACTGTCACTGTCCCGGTACCATCGAGCTCTACCGCCACTGCGGCCTGGTCAACATCTGAGGTTTTGACGACTTCATCCATTCCAGCCATTGAGACCTCGGCTCTTTCCTCGTCCACCTTGACCTCCACTTCATCCTGTGCTCCTCCTTCAATGACCGGCCATATTGATGGTTGCCACCCACATTGGACGATCAACGTTCCTTCTGGTCTTGGCCCATGGGAGGGTATCTACATCGACGATAACTCTGGTGCTCAGGTCTCTGAGTGTAACTGGTCCCAGGGCGGCAAGAAGATACAGAGCAAAAAGATTGGAGAGAACAAGTTTAGCGACTACAAGGACAACTGCTATGACTCCGACCACGACTTGTCTATTGAGATTGTCGGCGACCAGTCCGGATCCAGTACCTTGGAGAACAACTGTGATGTTGTCATCACCAAAGCTAGCGGTGAGAAAGAGACCTACTCATTGTCTTGGACTATGCAGGGAGCGTGCACTGAGACATCAACTTTGACTTTGTCTTCCCCTGCTATGACTTCCTCCAGCACTCTCACCTCTTCGGCTTTCGTGTCTTCATCCAGCATCGACTCTTCTTCCTCTTCATCGAGCTCGATCACTTCCTCCTTGACACTGTCTTCTTCATCCGCTTCTTCGTCTCCTGAGTGTATTCCAACGATGACTGGCCACCTTCACGATTGTGTACCGACTTGGGAGGTTGTCATCCCACACAACCTCGGTCCATACGATGACTTGTCCTTCGAGGATGAGTGTGACGATGAAAAGTCTTACATCACTGACTGTACTTGGTACAAGGATGGCTCTGTATTCAAGAAGACCGATGCAAGTGGTAACAAGAAGCTGTCTGGTTCCGCTAGTGATTGCTTCTCTAGCGGTAAGGATGTGTACCTCAAGATGCGGGGTTCTGGTATCAAGACTGGTAAGGATGTGAACAAGTGTGTGCTCACTGTTGGGTACTCTGGTACATCATCGGAGTACACCATGAGTTGGACCTTGCATGGCTCATGCACGTCTTCAGCCTCCTCAAGCTTCGCTGAGGCTACGAAACTTTCGTCTACTTTGGCCTCTTCTACTTCCGCTTTGTCCAGCTTGAATCCAACTATACCGGTGTCTTCCTTCTCTGAGTCTTCTCTGGTGTCTTCCTCGGTGACCTCCACGGCACCTTCGGTTTTGTCGTCAGATGGGTCATCCGATACCAGCTCATCTTCGCATTATGTCTCCTCTTCGAGCACTACAGCCCCATCATCTCCTACAGCATCATCTTCCGGCTGTGTGCCAACCATGACAGGCCATCTTGACGACTGTGTGCCAACTTGGGAAGTTGTCATTCCCCACGGCTTGGGTCCATACGACACACTCTCCTTCGACGACGACTGTGATGAAGATGACGACTACATCACCGAGTGTCACTGGTACAAAGATGGAAGCCTGTTCAAGAACACTCATCCAACAGGCGGGAAGAAACTCTCGGACTCTGTAACTGACTGTTACTCTCCAGGCAAGGATGTGTCATTGAAGATGAAGGGTTCAGGCATGAAGTCTGGTAAGGCTGGTAACAAGTGTGTCATCACTGTTGGCCACGGTGAGACCTCGTCGGAGTACGAGATGAGTTGGACGATGCATGGCTCTTGCACATCGTCGGAATTGTCAAGCGCCAGCTCCAGTTTCAGGTTGTCCATTTCTTCTACTGCGGTTCCTGCTGGCTCGACACTCTCCAGCTTGTCGTCCGCTGCCTCGTCTGAGTCTTCGCAGGCATCATCTAGCCTGTCCTCTTCAACAGGAGAGCTCACATCCAGCTCCATCTGGCCAACGTCATCGTTCAGTACTGATGAGCCTTCCCACGTTTTGTCGACGTCTGCTTCTGTCTCCTGGACCTCAAGTGTGTCTCCTTCTACGGCACCTTCCTCCTTACTCTACAGTTCGGACTCGGTATCTACTTTGGTGTCAGCTTCGATCTCTAGTACGTCCAGGTCTGAGTCTGAGTCGTCTGCTTTCATGCCTTCCAGATCCGAGACATCATCGGTTGAGTCTTACTTGTCCAGCTCTGCGTTTTCATCAACTGTCTCATCTGAGTCCTCGTATGACTCTCAAACTTCATCCGATGTTCTGTTTTCGTCATCATCGGAGTGTGTTCCAACGATGACTGGCCACATTCATGACTGTGTGCCGACTTGGGAAGTCGTGATCCCTCACGATCTGGGTCCATATGACGGCGTTGAGTTTGACGATGAATGTGAAGATGACAAAGACTACATCTCTCAGTGTGAGTGGTACAAAGGTGACACCTACTTCCAGCGGACGCCTGCATCTGGGAGAAAGAAACTCACTGGCTCTGCAACGGACTGCTACACCACTGGTGAGGACTTGAAGCTGAAGATGAAAGGCTCGGGTTCTAAATCAGGTCATCTCAGCAACAGATGCATTGCGAAGATCAAAAATCACAGCACAACTCACTCCTTCACCATGAGCTGGTCTATGGATGCCTCGTGCACCGCCTCTACTTCTTTGTCGTCAGCCTGGAGTGAGTCTATCTCCGTTGTGTCTCCTGAATCCACCACGTCCACCACTGTGAGTGTTAGCTCATCCGGGCTCACCGTTTCACCTTCTTCTGGGACTTTGCAGTCATGGGGTTCCTTTGATCAAACTTCCTCTGAGTCGTCGTCAGTTTCTCCTGAGATGAGCTCCAGCTGGGTGTACAGCTCCTCAGAGTCTGGTGCTTCTCCTGTTTCGTCTGATGACTCTTTCGGCGTTTCTTACACTTGGACTCCATCAAGCAGCGTGGAATATCCCACCTCCTCGTCTGACTCGGACCTTGAGTCATACACAGAGTCAAGCTTGGAGTCATCCTGGTCTTCGCTTGCGTCATTGAGTTCTGAACTCTTCTCATCGTCTGAGTCCAGTGTTCTCTCCTCCTCTCTTGTTGCCTTATCATCAGACTCATCATCAAGTGCTACTACTCCGATGTCTTCGAGTAGCCAGAGAGGTGCTTCAAGCGTTACACTGTCGTCTTCAACAATGTCTTCTTCTCCGTCGGAGACTTCCATGTCTGGGTCCCTCTCTGGACCGGCCACTGAGTCCTCGTCATGGTCCAGTTCTACTGGATACAGCGCCGAACACGAGTCGTCTTCTGGGTCCTTGAGATCCATCTCGTCCGTATATTCCTTGACGCCATCCTACTCTGAGTCTCAATCAAGTGAATTGTCTTCTACGCTCTCGTCGTGCACGCCATACATCACTGGTGATCTTGAAGACTGTCATCCACGCTGGCATGTTCATGTTCCACGCGCGATTGGCAAATGGAAGAGGTTGACCATCAAGGACAAGAATGGTGGTAGTCCATACGTGTTTGATTCTTGCTCGTGGAAGTCGAACGGCACCAAGCAGAAAAAGGACATCGGTCAGAAGAAATCATTTGGCCAGGACTTTGAGGACTGTTACGACGACTCCTCTGACTTCAGGATGGATGTTGACTGCAAAGCCACTGACAGTGGCCCATACATCAACGACTGTGAAGCTACGATTGAGTTTGAAGATGGCCACAGTAGCCACTACAAGATGCACCACACCATCCACCATTTCTGTCACAAGTCTTCCAGTTTGGTCTACTCGGTGACTTCTTCAGAGATTTCTTCTGGTATCTACTCTTTGACCTCCTCTGAGATCAGCTCTGATACGAAAACTTCTTCTGAAACCGTCTCCGAGCCATCCACCCCAAGTTTATCTGAGGGTCCATCTTCAGTGACTTTTGTCTCGTCTACAGGGTTCACATCTGACGACAACTCCGCCACCATGAGCTCTTCCAGTACATCTTCGGAGATCAGCTACTTTTCTTCAGAGTCGGCTGCAATTTCCAGTGGTGCTTCTGGAGGTTCCTCCTCCTGGTCAGTTTCCAGTGCTTGGATGTCTTCTGTGCCACCGTCTTCTGACACTCTCTTATCCGTGAGTTCTCCTTCTGCCTTCTCCTCTTCTGCCACTTCTGTGATCTCCGAGGTTCCATCTGAGGTTCCATCTGAGTCTATCTCGTGGTATTCACCAATGACTTCGTCGTCATCTTCGAGCTGTGGTGTGTCTTCTGAGACTTCCATCTCATCCGAGGTTTCCAGTGAGTTGTATTCTGCTCTATCAGCTTCAGAATCATCTGTCTTCTCATATGTCTCCAGCTCGGCCACCTTGTTCTCGGGGAGCAGCTCCTTGAGTGTGGAAGGTTCTTCATCTGAGTTATATTCCTCTCAGTGCGATTCCGGCTCTAGTGGGTCCAGTTCCGCCTCTCAGGTTTCTCTCGTGTCCTCTACTGATGACGTATCTTCCTCTGAGGCTTTGTCACCTTCGAGCTCTGCTGGAGAGAGCTCCTCATCTGAGGTGCCTTCCGAGATCTCACCATCTTTGAGCAAATCTGAGTCCGAGGTCTCATCTTCATCTGAAGGTAAATCGTCTTCAGACTTCGGCGTATCCTCGGTGGAATTGTCCTCTTCTACACACAGCTTCTCTTTGAGTGTCTCATCGAGTCAGAGCACATCCGAGTCGTCACCTGCTGCTCCGTCATACTCGGCGTCAGTGGTATCTTCTTCTGAGATGTACTCGTCAACGGAGTGCCCTGATTGTGCAACCAGCTCTGAGTCCAGTGCTGGGTCATATTCTTCGTCTTTGGAGTCGAGTTTGGCTTCTTCGTCTCAGCTGTCGTCGTCAATTGGGTGCTCTGACTGGACATCAAGCTTCGTGTCCTCCGAGAGTCTCCCATATTCTGGTCCTTCCAGTAAACTAACTTCGGTCTACTCGTCAAGCTCTGGCGGATCATCAAGCTCCAGTGTTTCTGCAAGCTCTTCCAATGATCTCCTGTCGGAGTCTGACTCCGCAAGCTCTGCCGTGAGATCCTCTGAGTATTCATCCTCTCCTGTTGCATCCCCTTCTACTGAAGTGTCTTCTTATGGTATTTCGTCATCTTCTGTGCCTTCCAGCTCTGAGTTCGCTTCTACTACGGGCTCTTCGTCGTCTGCTGTTATTTCATCAACCAGTTTGAGCTCATCCTCGGGGGAGCCATTGCTTACGTCTTCCTCGATTTGGGTGAGTATGAGCATACTCTCAACCAGTGAGGCATCCATCACTGAGTACTCATCTGAGACAAGCTCTCTGGCATCACTCCCTGAGTCCTCAAACTCTGGTTCTTCCGGCTTCGAGTCAAGCCTGACGGTTTCCACTGATATCTCCAGCTCGGCATCTGCCACAAGTTCGCTCCCATCCTCTATCATACTGGAGCACGTCCACACCGTCATCTATCAAGTCGTCCTTGTACTACTCGACAACTTCGCTGTCTCCAAGTTCGACGGTCACCTCGTCTCTTTCTGAGTCAACATCCGTTGCTTCGTCTGGCGTTTCGACGGCCGTTTCGTCGACCTCTTCGACAGTGTCGTCTGCATCAAGCTTGGTGTCCTCTACCAGATCATCGTCGTATTCAGAATCTTCCTCGTCGATGTTGTCTTCAGCTTCTTCATCAAGCGGGGTTATGTCAAGCTGGGCTTCATCTGAGGAATCGAGATCATCAAGTGAGTCTTTGTGTCCAACATGTACCTCACCGGTGTCCTCTCAGAGCTCATCTTATGATTCCCCATCTTCCATTCTATCATCTGAGAACTCATCATCTGAGCTTGCTACTACTGACTTCTCCTCCACGAGCTCTTCTTTGGGAGCTTCCTCTGAATACTCTACTGTTACCCCTACCTCTGAGAGCTCTTCTGCTGGTGTTTCCTCCTTCCACGTGTCTTCTGTTGCGAGATCCCCGAGCGGTTATTCTTCCTCTGTTTGCTCCACAGTGGCTTCTTCCTCTGACGATTCTTCTGTTGAGAATTCAACATTGAACGGTGGATCATCTACGACTGTCTCATCTGAGAGTTCATCATCGATCTTCTCATCTGCTGGTACGTCATCTGAGAGTGGATCGCTCGAGAGCTCATCCTCTGAAGCCTTGCCATCTGAAACACTCTGTCCAACTTGTGCTACTTCGTCATCCGCTTCGTCAAGCTCTGATTCGTGGAGCCCTGGCTTGTCAACTGCCTCTTCCAGTGTTGAGACATCCATCTCGCTCATATCCTCCAGCGCTGAATATTCCCTGTCCTCTTCGGCTGATGAATCTTCGGTGATTTCATCGATTTCAGAGCCCACCAGCTTTGTTTCCTCTTCGAGTGTTGCCTCGTCTTCGGTATCAGTATCTGACGCTGAGTCTACCTCCAACTTCGTTTCTTCCACAACGAGTACCGAGACATCTAGCTCCGTGACGTCACTCAATGATTCTTCCAGTGGTACATCCAGTGATGTCTCCAGTGGCACCTCATCTGGCGTTGCCTCCTCGAGTGCTGCCTCCTCCAATGTTCACTCATCCAGTACGATCTCATCCGATGTTTGCCGAACTTGCACAGTGTCTTCGGTATCCATCTCATCAAGCTCGACTCTCTGTCCAACTTGTACCATGTCATCGTCTAAGGTCTCGTCTGTGTCCTCGTCTGCGTCCTTGTCTGAGTCCTCGTCTCGATTCTCCTCTGAGACCTATTGCCCAACATGTACGGGTTCGTCATCTGGATTGGAAACACCATCTGTGTCTTCTTCTGGGAACTACTGTCCAACTTGCACAGGCACATTCTCAGAGTCCTCATCTGACTCTTCCAGTGGTGCTTCATCATCACTATACGTTGTTACTTCTGCTGAGTCTTCATCTCCCTTGGGCTTGTGGTCATCTTCTGAGACAACCAATGTCGGTACTCCAGAGTCAGAGCTCACAACATTGCTGTCTTCTAGCTCATTGTCGTCGGCCACAACTGCTTCTCAAGTCTCTACCTCGAGTGTTTCAACAGAAGTCCTTCCATCTGAATCTTCCACGGCGGACTCTTCCTCTTTAGCTGGAGCTACGCCAAGCTCGTCCACCTTGGTTCCTTCAAGTACATCTTCAGAAAGCACCACATACTCATCTTCCGAGTCCACAGGATTGTCGTCGGAGACTGAATCAACTCCAGGGTCTGTGATCACAGAAAGTTCATCCACTGGCTCCTTATCTGTGGCTACTGAGACTTCATCTACCGTTTCACCTTCTGGTTCCGGTGTTTCTACTTCTGTGAGCTCTTCATTGACCAGATCAATGAGTTTGAGTACCACTGGCTCCTCGGTTGGCCGGTCATCTTCGGGTATTGTTGTGTCTGTAACGTCATCCTCGACTTCTGGAACCTTGTCAACTGCTACTTCTCAGACATCTCTCACCGCCGGGTCGTCCTCTGTCAGAGCCTCATCAGATTCTGTGGTGTCCGGTTCAACAGCTTCCGTATCCCCAACGTTGGTTACTGATGGTGCATCCTCGGGTGAGACTGGTTCAACCACCACTGGCATTCCTTCCACACAGACAACTGAGACCACCTCTACAACTGATACTTCTGAGGACAGTGGACCTTCCACTACTGGTGCTTATACTATTGAGGGTTCCAGTTTCTCTTCCCTTGTGGCTTTGTCCAACGGTACCGCTGATAGTGGTACAACACAGATGGTTTCTACGGGTGCTACTAGCCCAGCTGGAGCCCCAAATTCTACTGAGGCGTCCACTGCCACTGCTGCTGCTGCGGGGACCACTACTGCTGAGACCACAGACGAGAAGTCTTCCACAACTACTGCCACCTTACCACAGGTAAGTACTGAGTCTGCATCTTCGTACACCATCGTTGAGCCTACCACGACAACTGCCACTGCCGAGACTGAACCACCTACTTCAGCCAGTGCTGCTGTTACAAACACATCTGTTTTTGAAGCCAGTGCATCCACGGCTGTTGTCGCATCTGGAACTTTTGATTCCACTTCTTTGGTTACTGCTGTCACTGGTTCTGGATCGCCTGAGGCGACTGGTGCCTTATCGGTCTATGAAGGTGGTGCATCCACTTTGAAGAGCAGTTGGTTCTTCGCATTCGCCACGTTTGCCTTTACATGCCTGTTCTGATTTCGGTACTTGGTTCCAAAAATTGTGTCTTTACGGATTTCACTTTCTCCCTCTCTCTGACCCTCTTCCACGTCCATGTCATGTTTCTTGAGAGCTGGTGACTTCGCCTTTTCCCAACCTTGACTTCAAATTCTACTGGTAATCTGCTTTTCACGTTTATTCCCAACCTTCTGTGCT
>JAJMKQ010000372.1:0-14211 GCA_030569395.1 Petasospora rhodanensis
CAGGCTTCCTACCTCTGATTACCTTTCTTTTAACATATTTCCTTGATATTCTCCGATTATATGCTCTACAAAGCGCTAGTACTCATCACCTAGGCGCCCAGGTGCTGCCCCTGAGCGTTGCGTAGGTCTAGTCACAACCTATCTGTAGCATTACCGGCGACTTATTCATTCATGACACGTACAAACACACTAGCAAGTTCTGGCTGCGTTCAAAGACCACGGGATGGGCTAAAGCCCATCAGCTTTGGAACCTTCTCTTTGACAAAAGCCAATATCTTCTGTGAAGTCTTTGGCTCGGGCTGCTTGTCCAACTGCTTCTTCAACTCCTTGTCCATCTTGTACAATGCCTTGATGTTGCGGCTTGACAAGAACAACACACCCGTGGCTTTGTCCATCTCCTCTTGAGTGGTCATAGTCTCGAACTTGAGAGGGGTGCAGAGAGCGGCTGCGACCTCATCCACGTGGACAGCGATGAAGCCCTTGGACCCCGCAAACCACTCAGCTGTGTTGTAGAACCAACTGAACAATACAGTGCTGAACTCGACGTTCGGTGCCATCTTCGAACTGCGGCCAACACCTGTCAAGATTCGAAATCTGAGGACGATAGCCTTCTTGGTGAAGTCTCCCTTGTCGATCCTCTTCAACATCTGCTCCTCGAACTTCACAAGCCCAGTGTGTCCTTCGTGCCCATGGAAGCGTGGTGCGTATGTGTCCTTCATAAAGTTAGGGGAACTCCCAACAAACACCACCGTGGAGAATGGTCTGTTGATGACAGTACGGACACAGTCCATCAAAGAGATGAAGGAGTCGTACTCTGCAGCTGTATTCTGGTAGCTGCCAAGGAACGTCAAGAGGTTGATGGACCAGCACTTTGGGAAAAGCCCAGCAAGGCCATGGAGCGTGGTCTTCCAAGATTCGACGTCGTCTTCCAAGATTCTGAGAATCTTGTTATCAGATTCGAGACGAGCGAAACCAAAGATCAACGTCTTGCCCCGGGCTCTCGACTGTTCCTTCCCGAGTCGATCAATCACAGAAGCACCAAGTCGACCGGTGATGCCAAAGCAAACAGCCACCTCCTCAACGTCTTTCATGGAGTGGTCCGTCAAATACTTCTTCACCTCTTCTGCCGTGTGGAAGGACAGGTTTGCTGACTCGGCAACGTGCCCAACGTGCTGTCCGTTCAATGCTGAAGCCTCGAGTACAGCCGATGGGAAGAGCTTGAAACCAATCTCCGGCTTGACGTTACTGGAACACTTCATGATCTTCAAAACGTTGAACTTGTACTTGCTCTGTGTGGCGGATGTTGGCTGCAAGGCTGCTGGTGCGGTACCAGGGACGTTGTCGGTCACTGAAACATCAACGTCGGCGTCGGTGCCAGGAAGAGGTGCACTCTGTGCCTTGGGCGGCTGAGGAGAAAGAGTTGGATAATGACACGAGAGTTCTGGAAGGTGGGTACTTGTGGTCTCGAGTGCCTCGACGGCGGCAGACGGTGTTGACATCTGGGCAGCTGTGGGAGTAGTAGCGGCGAGGACCTGGGCGGCACTGTACGGGTCGGCGGCTAAGACGACGTTGTCTGAAGAGCCCAAAGACGGTGGAGAGAGGAAGTGCATGTTGGGAGAGGTGGTGGAGAAGGATCACAGGGGTGAATATCAGTGTTGTTGCTGTTGTCGTTGAGCTCGAAGCGCTGAGCTAGCTGACATACTTGGCTGCGTGATGAAAACGAGGGAAAGTGTTCATTGTAAACAAAAGATTATTTTTGACGGCCTTCCTGTAATTAATAATGAGCTCGGCGCCGGCAACGGTACCGGGCTTCTGTTTGATTCCTCAACGAAAAGATGGTGGATCTGATCAGTTATTTGAAGCTTTATATGACGTCCGGGATTTCTAGGAACGCCACCTACAAGTATATCTAATAGATCATCCAATGGTGACGGTGCCAGACCACTTGTCGCCGGAAATCACCCTTCAGCTCCTTCCGTCGACGTGCAGGTGGCGACAATGGACAATCTCAACGGCCTCGCGGCGGAAGTTGCATTTCAGCCAAGCCCAACAGACAAATTCAGTGTCCATAGGAGATTCTACGAAGTGGCCCGATTTGAAGCACCAAAACAACGCTGCTCTTTGAAGTCCGTTCCATGTACATCCCCGCACCCCCAGATCTCGTCTGGTTTAGACCTTCGCGAATTTCCGCGAACACGTTCGAGATGGCGCTGCTAGAAAGATAAGTACGGGGTATCGACCTCGTAATACTAGGTGTGTGGCCGTGGTTATCCTGCACAATTTAGTATGGTTCGGAACTTTGAAGAGTTCTCCATCACACTGTAGAGGACTGAAAAATCTATTGAAAAAAATTGGTTAATTATGTGAAGAGTAATACAGTGAGTATCGATGACGTTGCAACGTGTTCCCAGCTCCGCCTGATCCCCCGAGCCTGCTGCAAGAAGAGATCCGGCAGTGGCTCGTTTTCTAATTTGTAATTTCGAGTACTCTTCATTTTTCAGCCATTAATGAGAAGCATTGATATTGCGAATTTGGGGTCTGTGTCGATCATCAACCAGATCGGGCGTACTACGTAGCTTGCGGACTGCGGGACCGATGCGGTTCGATTGATTTCTAATTGATTCTCGCCACTATTCCAATCACGTGCGTTCACTCTTCCGACATCGGCCACCCCGATTCCAAGATGGTTTCACCTACGTATTTCACCCATTTCACCAGCTTTGGGCTGTCGCCGGGGCCTGCCAACTGCCAACGACCCAGCACAATCTTATCGCATCCAACATTGGATTCCCAAACGGACTAAAAACACACTGCAGGAGTCGGGGCTGGCCTGTGCGACATACATACGACCTGCTACGCCCGCGGTTTACGATCGCCATGACAACGCGCGTGCTGGGAGGCTGTCAGGCACTAAAATGGACAAGCCGCCGTTGTGCTGGACAATGGAGGGGCGTGCGATCTGCTATAAGCTGGGTCTTCACAGGGGGGTTGTGGTGTTGTGATCTCACAGGCCTGCCTGGGGGTCTTGCGAGGGGAGGGGAGCTTCGTCTATATTAAACTGGGGTTGTAATTGTATAGAGGGTCCTGGCAGCTCTAGAAGACGGCAGTGGAGGCTCTAAAGACAGACAGCCAACTTCACAGGGGGTAACAAGTAACAAGCACCACTTGAAACATGAAACACCACTCCCCTGGCACTGCGCGCTAGCGAGCTGCCCACAACACTGGGAAGAGTCGAGCGCTGAGTGCTGTGTGTCCCCAACCGCGCGCGCCCTGCCCAACACCCCCCGCGCCAGCCTCCCAAAGCGGGCAGCGCAGCCAGCCACGGGGACGAGATCTCCTCCAGAACGGGCGCCAGGGTCTGCCCGCAACCAGCGGCTCAGCCAGCTCGCGTGCCTGCCTGCCCATTGTCCCTGCTATATATACTTTGGACGCTTGGCTGTTGGCGATGTGAGCTGGGAGGAGGTCTGACTTGTTTTGTTCTGTTCTCGTCGCCTGTCCCCAAACCCGAAGTCCCACCCAGTGGACGTTCTGTTCTTCGTCTTTCCCTCCTTCCCTCTCTCCTTCTCTTATCCCTCCCCCCCTGTCACCATTCAGTTGCGTTGACGTCCACTCCTTTGCACCTAGAGATTTAATCCGTCGTTCTTTTCTTCCATTTCCATTTCCATTTCCATCTCCTTTCCCTTCCCCACTCCACTGATTCAACATTCCACGCACCCTTCACCATGGATCTCCACAGACTCACATCGTTCAAGAGAAGCAGAGATACCACTGATCAGTCCCCCACGCGGCCATCCAAGAGAAACTCCGTGTCTCCGAGACCATCCACCATCTTCAACACGCCACCGCACACGCCTTTGAAGAACACGTCCTCCCGCTCGTCGCTTCATCAGAGAACGAGCTCATCGTCATTGGGCCCAAGAGCAAGCAGCTCCTCATCATCACTCCACCACAGACCGAGCTCCAGACTGCTCACCTCGTTCAAGAACGTCATCTTCCCCTCTTCCCCTGTCTCTGACAACGATGGAGACGACGACGACGCATCCATCTCCTCCTCTTCACCGGTGACGCTCTACTCGGCCCCACAACTCCTACCAACCACCACCTCACCAACACTCCAAGACAAAGTATGCCGCACGCTCAACTTCGATGAGGTGAACACACAGCTGGAGAACCTGCACATTGAGCCACAGCAACAGACCCATGCCATCTTCCAGATCCCAGAGATCCTGTCCAAAATCATCAGCTACGTTGACGAGTTCACATCCATCCCCTGTGAAGAGTCACCAGTGAGACGTCGTCCATTGTCATACCAGCACGCACTACTGATCTACAAAGATGAGAAAGTTGCCGAACAAGTCTGGACTGAGGCGTTGAACTGCACGATGGATTCGGAGGGCAACCCGGCAACGTCGTTCAACATGAGGCACAACTCGCTCTACAGCTGTCTCCTCGTGAACAAGTTTTGGTACAGAGTGACTCTCGAGGTGGCATCCACCAAGCTCTTCTTCTCCGATGAGGACAAATGGAGCAGTTTTGTCAAGCAGACCAAGCAGAGACCACGGGCATTGCACAGGGCCAACTCCAACACGCGGCTCTTCATCATGCACAAGCTCACCAGGGCCACACAGGACCAAGTCAACGCCATTGCACCCTCGGTGTCTGGGAACTTGGAGTGGATCGAGATGTACATCTGTCCACAAGTGCTCCCGCCACAGATTATGCTCATGGGTGCACATTTGAAGAAACTCGTGATTCCAGGGTCCAAAGTCGTCGATGACAGGTTCTTGAGACAGTGCGCCAAGGCGTCCCCCGGTCTCGAACACCTCGATCTCAGAGCCTGTGGACTCGTCTCCGATGACGGGGTGGCATACTTGGCCCAACGGTGTCGGAAGCTCAAGTCGCTCAACTTGGGTCGTCATTCACACACGACGCGCATCACGGATGTCACGATGCATGCCCTGGCGGTATACTGCACACAGCTTGAGACTCTGGGAGTAGCTGGTTGTGCCATCACAGATCGTGGGCTGTGGGAAGTGGCATTGCGCTGCTCCAAGACGTTGACGAGGTTGAGTCTGAACAACTGTGTCCATCTCACTGATCACTCCATCCCACAGATCTTGATGCAGGGCTACTTCTCCCATTTGGCCGTGCTGGAGTTGAGACACTGTTTGCAGATCACCAATTTTGCGCCAATGGTGATGTACAAGAGATCCAGGGAGCATTGGGGCGATGCCGTGTTGATCGAGGGTTGTGAAGTGCTCGAGTACCGCATGCGTAACGAGGAGTGGAGACAGGATATGCGCAACTCTGCCCGGATGCTCAACGATATCAAGCAGTGGTGTTTGCAGGGTGACGATGGCGATGTGCCCTTTGTGAAACGTGTTTAATTACTTCTTAATGACATAGAGATGACATAGAGGTATTTAAGGGTAGATGTTCTACGGTGTAGGTGAAGAGATGCTCTTCGTGTACTTTGTCTGTAGACACACACCGCCAGACCCCTGTGCTTTGTCACGATGCTTGCAGCTTCCATGAGAAGAAAGGACCAGCACAAGCGGGCGATCATGGCGAGTGTGGTAAATGTGTTTGTGATAAGTCCACACACAGCGAGAGATCTGAGTAATCAGAGCTGTTCTAAATGGACCTTCCACTTTTTGAACTAATGCAGAAAACTATCAACCCCACTCTATCACAATTCATCAATTACTGTCATTCGAGCTGAACTTGACGAGTGGGACTCTGTGCGTTGTAGTTTGTGTTGTGCTGTCTTTTGCCCAATCAAAAGAATTTCCCGGCCAACCGCCACCGCGACTCCGATAAGCACCAAAAGCAGCATTTCGCCCACACTTCTTCCTTCCCTCAGTTCCCCCTTTGGCCTTCTCCAATGTCCAATCTGCTCCGCTCAATGGCCGAATTACAGCCACAGATCGTTGGTGCACTCGCCTGTCAGAAGGACTCGTTCCTCAAGGAGCTCTCCACCGTGGTGGTGCGCTGTGTCCCGGACACCACGAACAAGAAGTCCACCAAGTTTGCCGTTGAGCTCCAAGACACGGTGATCTTCCCCGAGGGTGGAGGCCAGCACTCGGACCAGGGACACATCGTCGAGTCTGCCACTGGCGCAAGACACTTTGTGGAGCATTGTCGTCGTGAGAAGCTCAGCGCGATGCATGTCGTTTCGTCACCCTTGGAGCCTGGGACCCCGGTGGATCTCGAGGTTGATTGGCCGCAGAGGTTTGACCATATGCAGCAGCACACGGGGCAGCATTTGCTCAGTGCCATCCTGGACATGCGTTCTTTGCCGACGTTGTCGTGGGGGATGACGGATATGATCAACTACGTCGAGATCCCGCGTGCGTTGACCGAAGAGGAAGTACGTGAGGTTGGTGATGAGATTGCGGAGAAGATCCTCGAGGATCTGGAGATTACTGTGACGGTTCCTAAGAAAGAAGATGTGAAGCAGGACAAGTTGCCCGATGATTATGATGTTGAGAAGGGTGTGTTGCGTGTGGTGAGCATTGGTGGGATTGATCACAACCCGTGCTGTGGGACCCATCTCCATCGCACGTCGCAGATCATGGCTGTCACACTGCTCCACCAGTCCTCGGTCAGAGGCACAAACTCGAGATTGTACTTCATCTGTGGAGATCGTGTTCGGAAGTACGCTGCACAGTGCCACAAGTTGCTCAGACAGAGTTCACAGGAGTTGTCGTGCCAGTTTGAGAACCTCCACGAGAAGATTGGTCTGTTGGACCTCAACTACAGAAAGTCGTCGAAGAAGGAGGGACAATGGAAGGAAGAAGTGGCCAAGTATCAGACCAAGGAGATCATGGAGCAGTTCAATGACAAGGACGTTGTCGTGTTTTACAGACCAGACGTTGGGTTGGACTACTTGAACGTTGTGTTCAAGAACATCTCCAAACAACAGCCACAGGGCAAGACCCTGGTGATGCTCTGCGGTGAGGGCAAAGACGGTGGTTCCATCATCATCAACTCCTCCGACCAGGCAAAGACTATGGAGATTGCAAAGCATTTGCAGACGTTGATTGGTGGGATGAAGGGAGGTGGTAAGACCAAGTGGCAGGGAAAGATCTCCACGTTTGCAAAGGGGGAGCTGGATGCCGCGTTGGAGTATTTACGTGCGTTGTAATGAGTGTCATAGACCTATCACATGGCTCTGTAGGGTGTGCGAATACAAGGGTGTGCGGCTGAGGTTGTCGAAGGAGGAGGGGTGTAAAAAAGGTTATCGGCGACCTGGACACCCAACCTTCTCTACGACGTCTGCTACCTCCTTATAGTACTTTCCACAAGGGTCCATCCACCACTCTATGCACGGTACTGGATAGTAACCCGTGAAGGTCTGAGCATCAGACAGAGGCACTTTCCATCGTAAGTCCCCAGTGTTTGATATTGAAGCCGAGAGATTGAATACGTGTGAACTTCCGAGACGTGGCCATATACTACACATCCATCGAGGGATCTTCAACACACGTCCTCCGCGTGCTTCACTACATATACTCCACCATCACATCAACTCTTCTCGTTTCCATGGATCCCCTCGGACCACAGTGCATACCGAGAGAGTCGTGTTTGGGTACGGTGTTTCAACAAAAGTCATTTCCTCTGGAAACTCCGTTGTAGTCTACGCTGGATGAGACTTGAGGTCATGTATTCGTCGTAGGAGAAGGGTAATACACCCGATGGACAGCCAAGTTGTAAATACAGCATGTCACGATCGGGGTGTGTCTCTCTCTCGTGGGTGAGATCCCAACCTCCTTCCAGGCGTGCATCGCTGTGAGCAGAACAGGCCGCACACTCGTGGGAGGGAGATTGATCACTGATCACTCAGGAAAAACGCAGCTTCGAGTGTCATATTCAAGGCAGAATGAAGAGTCGTCACAAGCTGACACAAGAGCAACGCATGGGACCGAGTCAAGAACAAGTACTCCGTAAAACGGTGTCGATTCACATCGGTTCATGGGACCCTCTGACATTCTTCATGATTGCACCAGAGATACATCTGGACGGTGTCGAGGTATGGGTAGATCTTAAAGTATCTGGTCTCCTCAATCTGAGTCTTCAGGATGGTTGTTTTGGGTTGTGTCTGGCGGTCCCAGCGGCCGAGTGGTGGGCGCGGGAGCACCGCCACAGTAGCATGCGCCACTGTACTCCGAATGAGGACAAACTGTGGCTGGTGCACGCAGTAGACGCAAATAATGCGGGGCATTTCAACGGCGGAATCGACCATCCACCTCTACATAAGTCCATATCCTCATCTGAACACTCAGACCGTTTATTCGCTTGTCGTGGAACCCCCTCCCCCCCACACACTCACGATGGACGACAATGGCTCAATTGGAACAAGAGATCCAGGATCACCAACGACACAATCATGGGGATATGTGTGGGGGTGTAAATGGGACCCCAGCATCGTCATCAGCGTCGGTATCACGTCCACACGGTCTCTCTGACGTGAGCTGGGCGTCCCAGCCCGCAAGCGCCCCTCGAAGAGCTGGTGAAGACAAGACAGGGTGTAAAGCCCGTTTCCCATCGATAGGAGCGCCCGTAGACATGTCAACGAAGGAGAAAGTATCGGTGAATACGGAACAGCCACCTTTGGGAAAACTCAGACATCTGTGACTTTTCCGAGAAGGAAAGCCACTAACCGGCTTCCATTTGGTGGTGGAGGACGCTGTCGTCGAGTAGTCTGCGGGAATTTGGGATTGGACGTGAGCGCGAACTTTGGGATAAAAAGCACCCCCTTTCAACTCCTCCACCCGGGACGTCAGCTCTGTCCACTGACAGAATTGACCGACGTCCGGTCTTCTTGCTCTTCCGGGTCGGCGGGTTTGCCATTCCAAACTTTAGAACGTATGGGTCGATCTTTAGCAGGACACACGTGTCTCTTTGTTCAGCACAATGGGTCTGTATAGTGTCGGTGTGTGTCCACTTCTGTAAAGAGGAAGTACACATCTACATACACCCTCACTACAAGCACTGGCTCGAAGCACTCTGTCACTCATCACTGTGATCCCTTGGAGGATTGATGACCCTACAAAGGTCGAGAACCGGTGTGAGGTTAGTGCTCTCGAGCTGGGAACCATACAAGTTTTTTGACGTGTCAAGATGGATCTGTAGATGTTACATCGTAGAGACATAGGCTGGATGGCCTACATTCTGTTCTCCAGACCACGAGAATCCGTTCATTTGTGAAGCCTAGAGCCTCCCTGCCTGTCGGATCCGCTTCACACAGCCGCTACCATCTCGCAAGAGATAGCAACAATGAATCGAGCATCACAGAACAAGACAGGAATCTCTCGATGGTAATGCAGTGGCAGTGCCCTTCTCCTCTCCTTGATAACCCCATTTCGAGAGGTTTGTGGATGGGATGTCAAGAGCCGGCCGTGTAGCTACATTGACGGATCAAGAGAAGGACTGATGAACACAACACCCTATGAAACTCCATTCTCAATACCCCATGCACCATAGTCAGCTGAATGCACTAGGCGACCTAGGTGATCAAAAAAAGAAGAAGAAGAAAAAGCAGACTGCCCATCAGATTAAGTGCCTTTTCTCACCCTGCCGGCCTTTTGCTGGCGCCGGCTAGTCATCAAAGCATTTCGCGGGTGTGCGCTTACCGAAACTCACGGGGAAATTTCACCAGTCCATTTATATACTCATTGGACGGACCAGACGTGGGTACAAATGACTTGACATGCTCATTAGATGGACGAGACGTGGGAAACAACGCCGATATGGAGAACAGGTGGCGAGAAAACAGAGTGGCGTCTTAATTTCCCTGACAGGATTCGTCGAGGAAGGCAAAGAGCGTCGCGGGAGCACAGCCACAGTGCTTGCGCACGCGCCACAGTTAGGCCCAATGTAGCAGTGTGTGGCTGGTGGCAAACTGTCGATCACCCGTTCTCCCCCCGCGAATGGGCGGACCGGCGAATGGCGAATGAGAAATCGAAGAAAATGCCATAGCGCATGCAAATTTGTAAAATTTGGAAATTTGACAACGGTTCCGTAAATTACTCACTCTGTAGAATGTATATGCCAAATTTTGTTATATTTGGAGAAATTTTAAAATTTCGTTCACCGGCCATCAGCCGAAAATCCGGTTGATCGTCCGCTGGCCGCTGGCGAATGAGTTCCGCGAATTTCCCATAGTTAAGCCGAACTTTTCGAGCACTAGAGCCCTGTGTAACAGAGCCTGGCCCCGATGGCCCTCGTGTGACTCGAAGAGTCTTGGAACGAGACTGCTTCTGAGAAGAGACTCCCCAGATGTTTGAATAGTGACGGGCCACTCATGCCTGTTTTTGATGGTTTTGTGTAGGGTCCGTGGACGCTTTTCTAAGGTGCAGACCCCCACTTACACTCTCCACAAATGGCTTGCTCGAGACACTCTACACTCATCACTGTGTTCGCCCTGTCTTCTGCCATGGGTTGAGATTCATACCCGGTGTGAGGTTTGTGCTCTTGAGTGAAAATACATACAAGTTTCGCCTTTGGCGTGTCGAGTGTCGTTCTGTAGACTCCACTGTCCACCTACAATCCCTGTAAGACTTAGAAGTCCATTTATTCGTGTAAACTCTTAGAGCTTCACAGTCCGTTGGATGTCGTCTCCTGTAGCCGCCACTGTACCACAAGGGACAGTAGCAACCGGAGTCCACAAGACAGTGAGCTCTCAGTGTAGAGGCAGTGCCCTTCTCCTTATGATTGATGGAATCCCACCTTCTCTTCCCAGTGCGGCGGATCATCCTCGATTCAGGGAGAGGTGAAGAGCAGACCATTCATATGAAGAGCTACGCGACATCTTACTGAGTCAACTGAAGCCGCACGACTCCGCGAATGCAGACCTCCTAAACGCAGAGGAACCTCAATGTCCATCGTAAACTTTTCTCCCTGGAAGTGAGAGGAAGCTGGAAAAGGAAATTCCGCAATATTTCTCCCAGCGCTCGCGGTTACAAAATGAAAAATTTCCAACATAGTTCTGGATCTCTCTGCGATCTCTTTGGAGAAATAGTAGTTTCTCGGACTGTTCTTTCAAGCTTGCATAACTCAAATTTTTGTGCTTTGTCTGGAAACTTCTCGATCAGTCATTGGGTGTTCTTAGTCCACTTTGTGCATAAATCAAAAGGAACACGTCCTCTTCTGAGTCTGCCTCCTCGGCATTCTCTCACACAGTACGGCCCAGGATCTGGTGTTGTACCATCCCAGGTGGACGTGCAGGGAGTGAAAGGGAGCCACAGACTCAAGACAGGTATGACCCACCACCTCACACTATGTCCTTGCCCACGTGTCTCTGGTCTCTGTGGCCTATGGACTTTCGAGCAGGCTGTGTGGATGGTGAGGGTCTACACAAAAGTATACACACCCACTTCAACCGGTGGAGAAGCTATTTGTAGTACTACGAGCTCTACTGGGGAGGATATGGGATCCGTAGACTCCAGGTCTTTGTATTTGTTGTGGGGAGACGAGACATATGTCCGATGGATACACGATCTGGGCTATACCCGATGGCGGTATCACGATCAAGAGTTGTATGTGTCGATCCCTGTGTGAGTGAAAGTGGTCTTTTGGTGTGTAGGTGTCCCCAATGGGGATAGTGAACAGTCAGCGAGACCCTCTCTCCCAACAAACGGGCATAGCTGCCTGTCCGTAGGTCACAGTAGAGCGATACAAATCCAATTCAAAAATTCCTGAAGTTAGTCATCACATCATGGACCATCCCCTCAACGCTGCTCCGAAGGGACTAGCCTTTCGAAAACAGGCCATGATGAAAGTGCAGTCAAACCGAATGGACCTGTGAAAATGTTCATAAGTCGGTGGCGCTGGGCATCGCGAGAGCACCGCCACAGTTGGCATGCGCCACATTGGTCCCAATACAGAAGCGTGTGGCTAGTGCGAACTGAGCGTAAACAACAACAGCTTGCACTGTGATGACGACTCGCGAGCCATCCACCTCCTCATCGTTACTACGCCCCATCAGATACCCAATGCATCTTTTCATTCGTCGTGAAAGTACCTCCACACACAGACACACCAATGACGGACGACCATAGCCCTGGAACCCCCGGGGCCAACGACACGATCAAGAGCAGGTGGTGTGTGGGGATCATATGTACGGTGGGGGATCCGAGGCCACTCTGCACTCTGCATCATGCGTCGAACAAAGGAAATGCTGATCACAAGGAAATACTCATGGACACTCCGTATTGTCCCGCGTAGGCAGCATCAAAGGACTGATGAATACATGCGCCTTCAAGCACAAGGGTTGACTTCAAACACTCAACCAATGCAACATGAACGGACAGACAACAACCATAAGCCGTCTGACTAAAAACCACCACCTGTGACCTGGAGACTAAGAGCATCAAACAACAGTGAAAAGACCATTTGCTCCGTTTTTTTCTCTTTTCAGTATACCTCGCCACTCGCCAGCTTCTCAAGCGAGTTCGCGGGGAACTGTGGCTTGGTGCCATTCGCTATCACCTCCTTGCTCTTTCGTTTCAACACATACCCAGATCCATCATTCTGAACTACACCGTCACACCAAAGCAACGCCCATCAGCGCTGTACAATCCGCCCTCATGACCCCTGGCTCTCGATGACCACATCTCTGGAACTTCCTGGTAACTTGGGCGACTGGGGCAACCTCCTCAACAAGGGTGCCATCATCCGTTTGGCTCAAGAGGTGTACAACGAGAAGTTGGACGAGTCCCTGAACAAGGAAGAGCTCTTAAGAGTTGTTATCGCTCTGGAGATGGAGAAGCGTTCCTCTGAGGGTACTGATGACAGCCTTTTGACTCTGCCTGAAGATCACGATGGTTGGGGTAAATTATTATCGAAACGGGCCATTGTCAAGATTGCTGAGGATACCTTCCAGAAGAAGTGGAATATTCAGGAGAAGAAGGGCATCATGCTCGCTGAGCTTAAGGGACTGGCTGACGAGTCTCGCTCCAAGTTCAAGACCGAGCTTGATGGAGAGTCCACATACGTGACTAGGGATGAGTTCAACGACTTGAAGAAGAAGTTGGACAGCATGGAGTCGAAGTTGGAGGAACTCATCAGTTTGATGAAGAGTGTTCAGACTAGAGATGGTGCTATGTCAGATGGCATGACTGTGAGCCACGTCCCGATTGAGCAATCTACAGGTGAGACCCCTCTCAGAGCATCCAGACCAGTTTGGCCTGCGTCCATGTCCGAGGAGGAGACGAGTGTGTTGGCCAAGATGCCATGCTTGGGAGATGACACACAGATGACTTGGACTACCAGACAGCTGGCTCTCTTGGCAGCAGTTGAAAGCTCGATTTGTCTGATCTCGGTCTGTTGAGGGAGATGTTGATGCAGTGCGCCGACCCATCCGTCAAGCTCGTGTCCAACAAGAACACTCGAGATGATCACGCAGGAGCGGTAGTCGCTGTCATTGAGCCAAAGCTATCCACAGTAGAGTGTCTCATCAGAAAAGATGAAGAGTGTCGTTATTGGAGAAGTGACTGCCTCTGTGCACGTTGTGACGGTGCAAGTGGGGGATTTGCTGACAACAACCACGAGAAGTCTACACAGACTGGGGTGCAGCTACACTCCATGCTGTCAGCATGGGTCCCCTCGTTGGATATGGGTTCCTGTACAGACAGTAGCTCGAGACCTCAGGAGATGATGAGGATCCGCTTGAACAAGGTGTATGACATTCAAGCTGCGACGGGGGATACATACAACTTTCGCTTTTTGGAAGAGTCCATTGTTGTTCTGTAGACTCTACTGTCCATCTACAACCCCTCTTAGACTCAAAAGTCCATTCATTCGTCCAGACCGTAGAGCCTCGCAGTCCGTTGGATGTCATCTCCTGTAGCCGCTATCATCTCTGTTCAAGAGACCGCAACGCAAGGAACACACAATCACAATCAAGACGGTAAGCTCTCAGTGCAATGGCAGCGCCCTTCTCCTTGTCTGCCGTAGAACTTCTCCTCCTCCCGGGAGGGTATCGACGACTCGAGTCAGGGAGAGCAGAGCATCCAAACCACGTTCAAAGCAAAGTGCAAAGTTCTTCCACAGGCCAATCACCACAAGAAAGTCTGATTTGTGAGTCCACAGTACAGTCGAGCTGCCTCCTCATGAGGACGGTGAGAACAGCTCGGATCATTCGCAAGCCTGCAGAACAACTCACTGATGCAGGTAAACTGAACATGAAACTTATACCAGCACTCGAGG
>JAJMKQ010000373.1:0-13752 GCA_030569395.1 Petasospora rhodanensis
GAAACAACAAAATCTATGAATACCTAGGGTATACAAGGCAAGAACACATACTAAAGACATTCATCTCTGGGGACACCGGTGGACGTCCTTAACTATGGGTGGACATCAAATGGATGTCCACGTCCCCCGATGTCCCAGGGACGTCCACCGATGTCCCCGACGTCCCCCGCGACCGCGCGTCCACCGAAAGGATCTCTACCGCTTCCATCTGTTGGTACGGCCACGACTTGTCCCCAAAGCGCGCAAAAAAATGAAAGTAACGAAACGGAGCACTCACGCTGGGGGTCGAACCCAGAATCTTCTGATTAGAAGTCAGACGCGTTGCCATTACGCCACGCGAGCTCGGTTTGTTGAGTGTTGTTTTTGCCTGTTTGACGGACGAAGACGGCGAAAAGTCACGTGACTCTCACATGTGATAAGCCCGCTTTCAGTGTCTTTTCTGGTGGAAAGCGGATGGCAAACCGTCCCCTATCACTTAGTAGTGTTTTTAGAAATGCTTAAAGAGCTAAAAGTCTGGCGATAGCAAATGTACTACACCGCTGGAGACGTACCCGTACAACATAGAGGGACAGGTGTCAAAACGCTCTCTCATGTTGTAACAGATCCAATCTACACTGATCTTTAATGTACATAACCGTAACCCTTTGATAAACCCAGTGATATATACAAGCGTAAACCCAATTGAATAATCATATCACAAACTCAGCTCCGAAATACCTGGAATACCGTTGACTTCGCCAAAGTTGAGAGAAGGACTGGACTTCTGATCATGTTTCTTCAAGTTCTTTCTTCTCTTGTTCACAAAGTTCAACCCACTGATATCCTCGTTAGCTGGTTGATCATCATCATTGTACACCAAATCATCATTACCCAAATACAGCACCTTCATGATGTTACCGATGGAAACCACGATGGACTTGTGACCAAATCTTGCAATCTGACCGACACTGTTCACCAACAAGCCGTTGGCGTTGCCGACATCTGGAATGTCGTAGGTGTCCATCTTCCCGTGTGCACTCATCGTCCAGCCTTCCCAAAGATTGTAAAGCTTTGGAGCAGTCTCATCCGTGAAGTGTCTCTGTGAGGACAAGGTTCTTCTTCTCAGCGTGTCACTCTTGGCAATAGACTCCTGGATCTGTTCTTCAGACTTTCTCTTGATACCCATGATCTGATTCTTGTCTGTAACACACCAACCATCAACGTTGGACAACTCGTACTGGTGTTCACTGACCTGGTTGAAACCGACACATCTGATTTCTCTTGGATCTCTTTCAACACGAAGACAGATACTCGTCTTCACCTTGTGGTCCACTGTGAACGTGTGCATGACGACAGTCTTCATCTCAGCAAGCGTGTAAACCACAGACAAGGAAGCAACAGATGCAGAACCGCAGAAGCGGCAATGTGTTGGCTGGTCGTGGAAGATTCTGAAGCTGCCCTTCTTGAAGTGACGAATCTTGAATCTCTTGATGAGAATACCGGTTTGGACATCGATCAACTCAGCCAAATCCTCGTAGGTACGCACAATGAAACCAACGAATGGCACGAGGGCAATGGCAGACTTGTCAAAGTCGATAGGATGTGAGAGTTTTGGAGATGGAGGCTCCTCAGCCACAATCTCATTCTGCAACTTGGATGGGACACGTCTCATGCTGTGAGAACCCATCTTTGGTGGATTGTTGAATCTCTCAGAGTCCACCACAATGCTTCTTGTCTTCCACTTGTTGTTGACAGCGGTAGACACCAAGATGACACCAGTTTCATCACAGGACACCAGACGGTCGTTGACTCTTGGGGTGATCAACTTGGCACAAGATACCAATGGAGCACTTGACAGCTTCTCTCTCTTCAAGTCACCATCTTGGCAAGAGATGGTCACAATCTCACCCGTACGAAGGACGATAACAAACTCCTCGAGTTCATCGCCGACATCAGAGTTGTTGGAGAAAGCCACAGTGGCACTCAACTGTGGGGAGGCGATGGATCTCATACTGTTTCTTCTTGACCCAACTCTCGTGTTTGCGGCAGCAGCCTTGAGCAACTCGTTAGCCTTCTTTCTCTGGAGGAAGGCTGGGACTGTCTTGTGTCTGAAGAAGGACTCGAGGGCAACCGTGTTCTGTAACTCAGGAAGACACAGTCTCCAAACCCAAGACATGGAACGTCTGGACCAACACTGAAGAACACCTGACTTGGAGAACAATGCGATGAAGTTACCGTGGTCACTCAGAACAACGTTGGTGATTGGCCAGAGACCAGCTCCTATCGGAAGATGCGTTGGAAGTGGCATTGGTTGAGAGATTGGAGACCAGACAAGAACCTTGTGATCAAGACCCACAGAGACGATGAAGTGAGACTTGGAGGTGGTGATCTTGATGATGTCGAGGAAGTGGCCACCACTGAGAACCTTAGACTGGAACGAGTGCTCCTTCTCAAGCACCTTCTTCAGTGGTCTATCTTCATCTTCGGTAGTCAGGTTGGCTGTGAAGTACTTGAATGCGATGAGTGAGAGCGAGAGGATGAAGGTGAGAAGTGTAAGGAACTCAAGGATGTAGTAAATGTCAAATCTGTAGATGGTGTTGAGGGAGAATGTGGATGGAGTGGCACCAAGGGAGCGTCCTTGGAAGGCATAGACAGGACTGTCAACGGTGAGCAACACACGCGATGATGATTTGAAGACAGCAGCATCAAGAAGAAATGAGATGTACCCATTCAAGAGCCTCTTATCAAGCATGTTGGAGGCATCAGAGGAAGTCAAAGTCTCAGAAGACAAACGAGAGAAACCCATCCATCTGATGTTGGTCCCTATGAGGAACAGGAAAGCGACGACGGAGCCAGTGAATGTCGTTGTTGTGAGTATGCTGCTGATTTTGTCCATGACTATAACAGCCTGTTTCATGTAAGTGTGGACACTGGCCTTCTTGGTAGCGCCGTCAAGGCTTGTGGTGGCGTCATCACCGTAGAAGTAATTCGCCCATGATCTTGGAGTCTGATCAATGTTGGTATCCAACAAGTCCTCAAGCTCCATGCGGTGGACATCAACACTCAGAACAGAGACAAAGAACGTGAGATGAAGGATGTGATCAATGATCAAGGCGAATGAGGCAGAAAGGCAGAACACCTGAGAGTTTGGTGATAAATAAGGATAAATCAGTGCAAGGATGAGTAGGTCAACAAGAACGACAAACGTCGATGTGACACCACACTGCTCCAAAGTTCTAGAAATTCTGTGCGACACCGACATCTCACCTGGTGCCTTCGAGACAGCAGTGACAAGTCTGAGCATGTTCTCCATACCAACCACGACAACAACGAATGGCAGGAACTGGAGCGGAATCTCAAAGAAGTCGACACCCTGGAAGAAGTATGTCGTCAGCGTAGCAGCCGAGAGAATCGAGAGCGTCATTTCCACAACGAATGCGAGGAGAAGACCAGCTTTTGACGTAACTGATGACATGTTGGAGAGTGCAAAGAAGAAGTAGAGCGCCATCATAATGTAAGAAGCACCCAGAAGAAGTCGGTCAAAGGCGTTCATCCGTGTGAGCTTGGAGATGAAATGGCGTGATGTGGGGCCCTTGTTCTCCTTAGCCACAGCAAAGTTGACATCTGTCGCATTCTCCAAAGCTGCGAGATTGTGATCCCAGATGGCACCAAAGTCCGAGGTGCCTGTGTTGTTGACGTACACCATCATGATTCGAATGGCTTCAGCGGATTTGACAACGTCATTGACCTTCACTGCACCTGAGAGCAGACCGTTGTAGGATAGTCCCTGCTTCCTTGACGACTGGGATGTCCGTGTGTTGATCGTCCTCAGCGGAGACTTGTCATTCTTGAGATTGTTGATGTCGTTATCCCAGAACTCCAGCGGCGAGCGAACAAACACATCCTCTGTTGACGTTGTGATGTTCTCAAAGAGCAATTCTTGAAACTTCAGGGCATCAGCGAGGAAATTCTTGTCCAAAGCACCAGGGGTAACGTCGAAGTAGTCCTCCTTCACCGTCTGTGTGGGCATCAGCCAAACCTGCTTCAGAATCAGCTCGGGGACATTGCTGGACACCACGTCAGACCCGAGGATATCTGTGGAGTAGTGATCTGTGAGGTAGGAGCAGTCCAGTGATTCTGGTGCCACCAGTAGCGAGTACAGAGCCGGATATGAGAGCACGAATGCGATGCACACAGGCCAAATGATGTAGGCGCTCTGGTTCTTGATGATGCGCTGTGACAGGAGCGTGTAGAAGTGCCGTATCCTCACAATGTGTGTCTTGTGGATGTACTTGAAGAGGACTAGCACCAGTGACCAGAGGAACTTGAAGAACTCCAGCATGGCGGGTGAGGGGCGACTGTGGTTGAGAGGAAAGGGGAGGACCGGGTTGGGGGAGGCGGAGTGCGGCAGTGGCGGTGGCGGTGGGCCAATGAATGTGGAATAAATAAGGCGATGGGCTCGGCGGGAGATGATCTGTGGGAGGCCCTGGATGGTAGCCGTGAATTGAGGGGCAGAGGGTTGGCGGTGCAGACAAAGAGGGGAGCGCTGCTGGTCTTTTGGCCCACCGATTGTTCCAACGCTTCTGGATCTTTTTTCCGGCTCAACGAAAAAAAAAACCCAATGAAAACGTCCGGATTCGGAAAGTTGGGAGCTGGGCCATCCTATCTGAGACAGGCTACAGAAATGAGCAGGGCTATAGAAGAGTGTGGATCAATTAGAGAAACAAAGACATTAGAAATAGACATGTGCGACTTATTTGACGCCCAGAGATGCGATTTGGAGCTGGCTCATCTCCGTTAGCAGCTGGCTGATTCTGTCGTCTAACAGGCCCTGGGAGTAGGCGTCTCTGTCCTCCTGGTTCAAGTAGTTCTGAATCTGGGCCAGTCTGGTGTAACCCTCTGTACAGAATCTCATCTGGATCTTGACGAGAGCCTCGAAAGATGGGTCGAAGTATGGCACTCTGAGGGAAATCAACTGTGGGAGCTCCTCCTTGAGCTGCTCGTTCAACTGGTCATACACCTCCTTGGCCAACTGCAACTCCTTCTCGGCTCTAGGAAGCTTGGAGGCATCCTTCGCCGGCTTGTCCACCAATCTTCTAACCTTGGCCTTTGCTCCTTCGTAGTCAATCTTCTTGTGGGCTCTCTTCTTGATGGCCTCGTCAATCTCGTTGAAGTAAGCGCAGAATGTGGAGATTGGACCCAACACAGTCTCTCTGAAGGGACCATCAAGCTGCTTCACAGTCTCCTGGTCGAACTCCTGGACACACTGCAAGTAGTAGTTACCAACGGAGGCACTGCCGCCCATTGACTTGGAGTCGTCGTAGAGGGAAGAGATAACCTCAGCAATGCGCACCTGCGCTTGCGTCATGGCTCTGAGAGAGTCCAAGTAGCCCTTAGACTCCTTCTCGAGGTCCTTACCAGCCTTGGATAACCTGCGGTAGAGAGTTAGTAACCCCATTCGATTGGACATTGCCGTTCCGCTCCCCCACACAAGGGCTGTGAAGGGTATGGGAAGCAGCAGAGACAACAACTCAACTCACGTTTTATAACGACGCTCTTCAATGTCATAGTCCTTGTCGGACATACGGTCCGTGTTCTTGACCAAGGCCTGCTGGTGTTAGTACTGGATTCTTGACAAACTGAATTCAGCCAAAGAGGTGTCATCCACCACATCAGCCGAGGAATCAGCCGTTTGGAGCTCCGGAAAAGGGGCATTGGAGAGACATACCTGTGTGCCTGCTCTGGAAACGGCCTTTTTGAACCCTTGCCAACTCATTTTGTCGATGACTTCGATGTTTCTTGTTGATGCTTGCACTAAAAAACAACCACCGAACAATTAGAAATCCGCTTTTGCCAGCTTTCCCGCGGGCGTCACGTACTCTTCGCGGGCGGAGGACCTGGTTCGGGCACACGTTTCAGACGGGTTTCATGAATGATGGACGCTTGGAAAAGAGCTCATTCTCTGGATACGGTCACTGTGTTACCGAGCTGTGTGGCTCGTTAGTCCTAAGCTCTTACATAACAAACTGTCCCTGGCGATGCTCCCCAGCCACTCCCCAAAGTCCCAACAGACGGGTCTCGGAGTAAGCAATCACAGCCGAGAGGCAGTGACCAAAGGGCCAAGCACTGCCTCTGTCTACAGCTTTCCAATAATATTTAGGTCGTAATCATCGAGGCGTGTGGTATTGTAAAACTGTCATTAAAGAACATCATCATGATTAACACTCAACACAACACTTGATCTCTCTGCCCCACTCACTGTTCAGAATCTGCTTACCGTTGATTCTTCTGCTTGGAATTGGGTCCAAGATGGAGTAGATGACGTTACGGCATCTGGCTCTCTTTAGCAGCTCAATAGGTTCGTAGCCCTCGGTCGACTTTCTTCCTTCAAGGTACTTGACGTAGAACTCATCCTCATGAGTAGCCGTTCTCCACAAGTGACGACCGGTTCTCATAGCCATGTAAATCACACCGCAAGCCCAGATATCAACTGATCTTGGGTCGAATCTTTTTGTGTTGTACTCCTCTGGTGCAATGTATGGCGAGGACCCACAGATACCACCACTGAGGTGCACGTCTTCTTCCCAAGCCATCTTGAAGCACTCACCGTTACCGAAGTCGGTAATCTTCAAGACACCACTCTCAGTGAGCAACAAGTTCTCAGGCTTCAAGTCTCTGTGTGCAACACCCATGTCATGCATATACACCACACCTCTGATCAACTGCTTGAAGAAACAGTCAGCCTCCATGTACTCCAACTTACCAGCGGCGATGATCAAAGTGTAGAGATCACCACCTGAGCAATACTCCATAACCTCAACGTAATCACCTCTGGCGTCTTGTAGAAGGTCCAAAGTTTCAATGATGTTAGCATGCTTTAGTGATGAGGAGATGCAAAACTCAGAAGTCAGACGACGAGAGTACTTGGAATCGCTCTCGTCTGGCTTCCTCTTGAACTCCTTCACAGCAAACAACGTCTCCTTGTCGTTCTCCTTCTTGTGCGAAATCCTCACAACACCAAACGTACCTTTACCAACAACCTCTTGACAACGACCGTATCTCTGTGCAAATGTGAGATTCTTGTCCGATGTCACAGTGGTGGCGGTGGAAGTCTGAGAACCCGGGTTCGCAGTTGGATACGTCACGCCTGGAATCCTCGTGGCACCGGAGAACGGCACGTTCTCATCTCTGTTGTTGTACTGATGCACAAGACCGGAGAAGAGCGTTGGTGGGTTGTTCGACAGGATTTCAGGTACAGCACTGACAGCCTCATCACGAAGCTTCTGAGCTCCAAGGAGGTTCTTCAACATGTTGGACAACTTCTCCTGTCTCTTGGCGTTCTTAAGATGATGCTCATGTGTGCCGTCTTCGAATACCGTGAATCTGGCTTGATGTTTGAGGTCTTTGGTGGATGCATTGGCTGTGTTGGCTGTGCTGGTACCGGCACTGTGGTTGAAGTATGTGGATGCACTGGACGAGGATCGACTCAAGTTGACGTTGCTTGGCACCTGATGAAGCTTATCCGTAGAGGCATTCATGCTTGGTGACTTCTTGTCCTTCAACTTGAGAGCGGTGATGCCATCGTTGATGAGTTGTGCTGATGAGTTTGGAGACTTGAGCTTGACACTCGGAGTTCTCGAAGGTGGTCTTGAAGGTGGTCTAGAGGGTGGTCTCGACGAGGCGGATGATGTCTTGGTCGGTGTGGTGGCCTTCTTGTCAAAGTCAACGAGCTGGTTTAGTGACGAGGTGGAGCTGTTCAATGAAGAAGGGTTGGAAGGTGGCGGAGTGTTACCAGGGTGCACAGTGGTAGCACTGGTAGGGTGGTCAGAAACCTGGGACGATGGCATGATCTCACTAACCTCTTCCTCAGGGATGCTGCTGTGTGTCACACCAAAGATCTTACCGATCTTGCTGAAGGTGGACTTACGTGGTCTGTTCTCGACGGTAGACCCCATTGTTTGTATGTGCAAGTGGAAATGAGGGGAAACAAAGGACTTGGTGAAAGGGAGATACGGGAAGCACAAGAGAGTCTTGGATCAAGGAAAGAACACGGTCTTGGTACTGCTGTGACGGCTGGCTGTTCGAAGAACACGAGGCCTGGTGTAGAAAGCAGCGGAATGAAAGAAAACGTGTACCTGGACTGCGTGCTCGGGGTCTGAACACCTAGCAGCGAGGAACGAAAAGTTGGAAGTTGTTGAGAGCGTGAAGCCACCCACAACTGAGAAGCCTTTGAGAGAAGACTTGAAAGGTCACAGAAACAGGTTTGGAATGTTCGCTTGTCGATTTCCTCTGGGGACTTGAGAAACAAAAAGAGCAGAGCTGGGACTTCAAGGAAATTCCACTGGCGGGTTGTTTTGTTTTTCCCGCGCACACGCTTTTTTTTTTCTTTTCGCTGAGTCGATGGGCGGAAGAAGAGTCCAAACTTCTGGGTGGTTTGTGAAAGCGCACGGGGGTGTAAGTACCTTGGTTTGTCGATAGTATGGTGGTCAAGTGGATGGAGTGTGAGGATGAAGAAAGATGTTGGCAAAAAATCAAACATGCGCAGCAAAAATCCCGGGTGGCGCAAAGTGGAGGGATTTTCTGTCCTGTTTACTAATTAGTCTCTTAGTCTCCACTTGAGCCGTCGGAGAGACTTTCCAGTCCGCAGCGGCAGATAATAGTCTAGAAATGTGGCCCGTACCATAGACTCCACGGCGCTAGCCCGGCAAGCAGCTACGTCATCGGCATTTTTGAGACTTATTTTCAGCAGCGGGACTAGCCTGAGTCTGTAGAGTTCAGAGCCGAACAGGAATGAAACGATTGGTTGAATAGTCGCAAACTGACGGCCCGAACAGCAAACACTGGTCACATTTCTTATCTCTTTGAGGCTATCCAAAGTACGTTCTTCAAAGAGCCAAGATACGTCAGCACTGCCATGTATTTGGTAGGCGCGTCCTGCCAAACTGGATCCAACCCTCGCCACGGTCTGAGCTGTGAACGAGTGCCTCGTCTGTTCGAGAAGACTCGCGATAATTTCCTCTTTGAAGGCTGGCATAGAGATTCCTGTTCGGGTCGTCAGGTGAAGAGCAGTGGGGCGTGGGGCCCATGCTGTGCTCGTGATGGGGGTAGACGGTAGAAGCATAGTTGTGCGCTCTACACCCAGCGTGCTGCCGCCTCAATACCCCTGGAGTAAGACCTTTTCCCTGAAGACTGGACAAGGGGATTTCCGATTCAGGAGGGGCTCTGCAGTGACTGAATTTACCGGTGAACCACTATGCTGAAGCTGAGAGTGGTGGGTTTCAATAAATCGCTTTCGCCGATCAAGGGGATGACATAGCCACTCTTAAGCAGTTAGTACCAGTGAATTCACATGTTAGACTCTCTGAGCAGTTCTATCAAATTTAATTTAGGGAAAACCTGGTAAAAGTTGCAGGGGAAGCGACTCCGGACGCAGGCGAGACAGGCTGGTGAGCCTACACCACCTCAACCACAACACTGGAACAGCACACAGCACACCACAACGACAAGGTCTATCCATATGAGAAGTCACGCATTTGAACAACCACAGTTGACGATTTTGGATGAGAACACATTTGTTTGATTTTCATGTGAGTCCACGCTCATCGTACAGTGTCTTGGCTAGCGAGACAATAGCGGGGTAAGCCAACTCTACGCCTTTTTGCAGAACTCCGCTTGATCGATCTCAAGAGGGCAATGACAGAGAACTACTTCGTACACTCGTTGAGAACAAGTCATGATAAATTATGGGATGGATAAATAAGCGTGTCGTCAGAAAACAGTATGATGAAAGGTGTGCACTGACAACTCAAGCAATATTAGGAAGCAGCCAATAAATAGAACAGGAAAGGCGGAGGCTCATCTCTTTGCTCCAGGCAAGAGAATGGCCTTAGCAGTCAAGTACGAGTTCTCCTTGGTTGCAATACCAGCGAATGCGTTGTACCAGGCAACGAAGGCTGTGATCACACCGAAGACACCACCAGCTCTGGTTACACCAACCTTGGCAGAGAACTCACCAATTGTCAAGAGCAAGAAGGTTATCTCCAAAGTGAAGAACAAGGAGAAGAATGCAACAGTGGACTTCATGGTACACAAGAGCAAGCCGAACGTGAAGATGGTCCAACCAAGCAAGAAGAACCCGACAGCATTAGCCAACTCCGTGGAGTCAGTGTAAGCGTCAATGATGCCGAACCATGGGATGTGGATGGCAGCAAAGGACATCCAGAAGCCACCATAGGAAGCCAATGCAGTACCACCAAAGGTGTTGTCAAGTGCAATCTCCCACATACCGGCAAGTAACTGGACCAAGCCACCGTAGAAACAAGCCAAACCGACAACAACATTAGGTGTGGTGACACCCATGGCGCGGGCGTTGTACATGGACAAGACAAACGTGGTGAGAGCGAAACCGCTGAGACCCAATGGAGCAGGGTTGGCAAAGCGACGTGGTGCCTCTCTGTGGAGACCTGGCTGCATCTCACCACCGAAGGCAGTGATCAACTCGGACTTGAGAACCTTGGTACGGCCAATCATCACGTACTCGTTGTTGGAACCGGCGGTGTACACCTTGGAAACAACTGGCTCATCATGCTCGTTGTACGTTGTGGTCTGGTTGTCCAAGTGGTCTGAGGAGTTGATGTCGCCGTGGAGGCCCTTCTCCAGGTCGAGTTCGTTGTTGGTTGCCATCTTATTTCTCCTTTCGTGTTACTCTGTGAAACTGAACGTGTGTCAGGGGCGAGGAAGGAAGACTTCAGAAGATAATGGGGGAAGGAAGTTTAGATTGGCGGCTTGCGTGGATTCAAGAAGACTGGGGGATACTGGTCTTTTTATAGTTTGCCGCCCTGATCATCTGGGAGGTGGAGGCGTGGGCCCGCACCGAAGGTCCCACATATAGAGGGGATGACTGTGGGGAAAGCGCGCAGGCAAATTATTTTCTCGTGCAGAACACCCCCACGAGGCGCTACAGATGGCAAATACCGGTAGATTCGATTCACGCCATGACCCAAGAGCGGTTCTACGGATGCCAGCGACACCCGTTTCCGCTTGGTTCCAAGCCAACCTACGCTGTTGTGGGGAAGTTCACGTTGTTGATCAGTGAGCCAATTTTGAGCGCAATCCCTCGACGCTGATCACATCTCCGTGTGTACTGGAACACCAGCCACTGCAAATTCTGCACTGATAGTCACTATAATCCGTTTCAAAAGGACCACTGGTGTCCATCCTTGCGTGCCCAACTTCTGTGCGCCCCTATGTTAGCGCGCGTCTGCTTCATCGATTACTCGGTCCCGAGCAGCCCTTGTCGGCTGGGGACACGAAAGAGCCGGGCCATCCCAACAAAAATTACTGAAAGAGGGCAGTGAACCCATGGAATGGGCGGTTCAATACAACTTCGCTTGAGGATGAGAATGCATGCTTCTGACGTCGGCCAATGGGATGCGTTCAAATTCAAATTGTCACAAGTTAGCTATGGTGTGGCTGGAGCACCGTTCAACTAATGACGTAGGCACATACAGCCGTGGCCCCACGGTGAAAGGGGAAGAATGGGTAGAGGTCGAGCTCTTCATAGGATAATTCTGAAGGGCAAACATGTCTGCTCACCAAAAAACCGACACCGTGATGCTATCCAAGGGCCCCAGGTCCGCTGGCCCATCGCCCATCGCGCCCTTGACACAAGCGGGGCCGACTATCTCCACCAACTTCCCTCAGAGCGAGCGCCTCCGCACCGAATTCCTGACCAAAGATCTCGAGCGCTCAGCCGCACAATCATCCAGATGAGTCGCTTAGCCTCCACCTGGACCGAAATGACTGGCGGCTGTGTCTTTGAGAACCAGGCAGGCTCAACAAGATGCCGTGTTGAGCTTTTCTACAGCCACCAAGCGATCTGGGGTCGTTAGCTCGGTTTCCGAAAGCTCCCAGAACCAGCAGCAAAAGCTGTACACAGCGCGCGTCGTTCAATCATGCAGTAGAATTACTCGTAAAGAGAGGGCAGCAGTATGGGCGGACTCCTACTGAGATCGTTTAGGGCTTCTCAAAGGGGCAAACCTTTTAGTAGCTCAAGGGTCCCCGATCTTTAGAGTTCAGCGCTTAAGAGGTGTATGTAGATCCAGGGACATCCTTCATACCGGCTGGCAGCTTCATCGACGGAGAAGTGGAGGAGCATCTCCCCTCAGCCGAAAAAACCTCCGCTAGCCGTCCTCAAAGACGTGTACAAAACTTTCTTGTGGCGCTCTCAAGCGGTATGGTCTCCAAGAAGAACGGATAGAGAGGCTCGGCCTGTGTGGGGAACCCTCTCCACGGCCAAGACCAGCCTGACAGCCTACCAAACACCTCAGGCCGAAGGCTATATCGACACCAAGACAATCAGACCTTGAACGCTGCACCCGAAAAGTCCAGGGCAAAGGAGCATCACACTCGACCCACCCGTTGCCCCTCACCGGCAGACCCCTCTGCCCCACCTCGGAGCTGGGTGGAACCTGTGTGGCGCCAACCGGTTCCGAGCGAAAACGGAAGTTACCTAATTCGGACGTTTTAAATGTCTACCATTTTCGTGGTTCGCGCACGTCACGTTCGTGGGCGGTATTTCGGCGGTACACGTTCTGTCAACTTCTGTTTGACGTGCAACGGCGGTTACCATCTACACGCTGCATCCACACCACATATATACACCGCGATGTCATTTACACCAGAAGTGAAGCGCACGCGGCCAATCAACAACCTCAGTCCTCTTCGTGATCGCTTTGGCCAGACGCCGCCAGACTCGCCTCAGTCACCGGCATCTCCATTGTATCAAGTGAAGTACAAGGACTACGAGAGTGCTATCGAGGCCATCGTACAACTTGAGACTGAGTTGAATGAGTTCCAGCAGTCGAGCTACGAGTTGGAGAAGGAGTTGGAGAAAGAGCTCACAGTCCTCGAAGAAGGGAATGACAAGCTGAGGGCCAAGAATGAGCAGTTGTCCAACGAGTTGAAAGAGGCACAGCGGCTCAGGTTTGCCAAAGAGGCCGAGTTCAACAAGATCAAAGATGAATTGTCAAGGAAGATCAAAGGCTTGGAAGAGGACCTTGAGAAGAAGAATACCAAATTGGTTGACATTGAGATTCTGAACGACAGCATCGAGCAGAGTGAACGGAATTTGAACGTTTCATACAAAGAACTCGAAGACAAGTACAACAACGCACAGGAGAAGGTTGTCATATTGGAGTCAGAAGTTAGTGAGACGAGGGACCAACTTCTCAAGGAACAGCTCAACCACCAGAACACCAAGAACGAACTCGAAGACCTCAAGGCCAAATACGAGAAGCTTGTCATGACACAGCCTTTGCAGCTGCACTCAGACCAGAAATCATCGTCGACGATGACCAGGTCCACGTCTCTCAGACAGTTACATACCATGATTGAGCAGACAAGAGGCATGGAGAACAAGATAGACAACATCAAGCTTTCGCTCAACAAGAACCAGAACCTGAAGATCCACAGAATCAAGTCTGCCACCACAACGAAGCTCACCAATACCAACATCACGACGTCCACACCATCCGCCATCACTAACACCCCAACACAGAAGCCGAGAAGAAAGATCCCACTGTCACCGTCCTCGTTCAAGCTGAGCTCACTGACCAACAGCAAGATCAACACGATGGAGTCAATCGAGGGCTCACCGAACACTGATATGATCAAGACGGAGAAAATGAACAAGATCAACTTTGGAGGCTCTCTCAAACACTAATGATACACCCCTTACAACAACTGTGCCTGCTTAATATGGATATGATGACG
>JAJMKQ010000374.1:0-13374 GCA_030569395.1 Petasospora rhodanensis
GTATGAGGTTTAGTAGCACTAAGAGTGTATCTGAGCTCTTGGAGTGGTGTCAAAGACAAGACCTTCCCAAGAAAAAGGTGGGTCTCTTGACTCGTCAATTGGGCCAGTCCTGCCCACGGTCTGGCCTCAGAGGCAGGTCCAATCCAAAGTAGAGAACCTATAGCTTTCCATCTCAGAGTACGAGGCTTTCAATATCAGCCGAAGGATAGTAAAGAGCTACCAAAGTGAAGGCTTTCAGGACCTTTCTGAGACGAGCCTGCAAGAACTTTTTCGCCGAGGTGTGCGCCTACCAGGCTGCCGCTGATAGTGCTGAAAACAGCCTTTTGGCCGTTATCCAAGGCCCCACGAGGTCCCTTATCTTGAGACTGTGCAGTCATGTAGTTTGTTCGGTTATATATGGTATCCCGGTGAAAGCGCATCAATAGCTTACGGAATGTTGGAGAAAAGCGCTATTGAAACCAGGATTTTCAGGTGGTAGAGAAATTTTTTTGACGGCCGCCGTTTGCGCAACCGCCAGAGCGCCGGTCAGGCCAGGGTCGTGAAAGAGGTACTTGCGCTGGCCCAAATTCGCTGAAACTTGGCAATCCACTTGTTACTATGTTCAATAGTATTTGAAAGCTTCAAGATCGTTTATAGCATGCCTGTATCGAAATATCGCTGTCTGGGGGCCTGAAAACCGCCCGAGATCGCCGGTAGGGGACACATCTTTTTCATCGCGCCAAAAATTAACTATGGGAGGGGCCAGCGCTCATAACGCGCTCCATACAAAAATCGATCGCTCCCGTTACATGTGAGAGTCGTAGTACTGCATAGAGGAGGAGTTCGAGACCATGAGAAGGATTGTCTACAACCACACCTCAAAGCTCCACCAAACCTGGAAAGCTGTACCGGATTACCCTAATAAGTCTCCGTCTCTTGTTCATGTAGGCTGAGCTTATCTCACTACCAGAAAGACCTCACTTAATCAGATCGAGGGTGACAGAAAACTTGGACTCAGAAGATGATCCGGTAGACGCCCGGGAACGCCATTATAATGCAAGTTCTATCACTCCTAATCTAATTGCTGTCACATCTGCTTTCTCAAAGTTTCTCTTATTGTCTGAATCAATTTCATATGCCTTCCACGCCTCGTCCCATCAACGAAGTCCTCCCTGTGGAGCTCCTACTCCAGATCGCGAGCAACCTGAACACAGCCACCATAGGCAGCTTTCTCGAAGCGTTCCCCACTCTCAAGAGCCATGCTGTAATTATCATCAACTACCGCTCCTACGAAGCTAGAAAGACCCCCTGTACCCGACCGCAGTTCTTCCGGATCTCTGGAGTGCCAGTCCGTTCTGTGTTGCCCCTTAACCACCGGGGAAAGTCTAAGCGGGGTCTTGCGCCGGAGTACGACCACAAACGTGACTGCAGCACTATCCAGTTGGTCGAGTGTTCAACTGTCCAGAAAATCATAGACGACAAGGATGATCCATTTGTAACGCATCCAGACCTCATCCAGTCCCCATTTTTTTGGTCCACCCGCTATAACAAGGCATTACCCATCCCGCTCACCGCCCTCACCTTTATCAGCGTCAGCACTGGGCAACTCCAGGGTCAGGGTTCGCTCGACATATATATGTCACTGCGCTATTTCACTGAGACTGTGGATATGCTCGACCAGCTGACGCCAGTCAAGTGCCAGTTGAGCATCCTCAACGGCGCTAAGGACCTCACTCGCGTCATACGCACGAGATCCATGGCACCCAGCTGGACATCGACACTCCGCAACATCCACATCTCCAACATCACCCACATGACCACACTTGAGCTTCCACAAGTGAGGGATCTCACACTTTCCTTTGCCAAATCGCCAGCCCCACAGAGTTGCTCATCCATCAACCATCTCGCCATTCCCGAGATTGACAAGCTATCAATCCGGTACCACCGCCACCTCCCAAGGTTTGAAGAGATCCAGACGACTACTACAGGGATTTTGAATCTCCATCTTGTCGATCTTGACAGCGGCTGTGGCGAAGATTTGACAAGGACTCCTCCATCCATGATCACACGTGCCCCTGAGATCTTCCCAACACCAGCACTCCTCGGCCTCATCCGCAAGGCAAGCACACTGGTGCTCAACGGAGTTCCTATCAGCCTACTCCACCATGTAGGGGAGATAACCTGTGTCAACAAGTTGTATGCTGTGTTCTCACAACTGGAGGATATCACATCGTCTTCGCCTATCCACTGTCCCAAGCTCAACACTCTCTCACTCCGTGTTCTCGCACCAGGCCTAGAGATCCCTCCATTCATCAGTTCACCCGAACGTCGGCCCTGCACCACAATTGTGCCTCTTGTGGTGTCCATACTGGCCCCTAATGTGTCTTTGGAGAAATTTGTTTCACAGAGTGTGATGCCAGTTACGGAGGGTTACGTCTACAGATCACCCACTCTGTCTCTGACACACCCACAAGACCCCGGTGTTGAATTCAGATGGACAGGACAGTGGGATCGGCTTCTCGGGCAAGTCCACTTCCTCAATGTCATTGGCTTTCGGATGCCATTCCTCCTAGGTGATGAGGACATCATTCCTTCTTCCCTTGTCATCCCACGTACCCGGATGGGTTCGATATTGTCGCGTAATATAGTTTTCCATCTCCGCCCACTGGTGACTGAGAGTGACATTTCAGGGTCCACTCTAAGAATGGCTGTTCGGAACACTGAGTCAACGGAGGACCTGAGCGAGAGTTTCAAATTCGTGATCCATCCCCTCTTGGACCAGCGACTTCGTTCTAGAGTCACTACTCTCAACCTGTGCTTCCCCGGGTTTGAGCAGTGCAGGAGCCTCGAAGTAGGGGTCAGCCCAGGGTTCAAGGAGTACCACTTCAACAACACCCTGGGCAGGGTTTGTGAGGAGCACGTATCTCAGAGAATCTCACAAAGACTCACTGCTGAGGAGATCCGGTTGATGAATATGCAGCCAGCACCGACACAAGGGTGGCTCGGTGCTTGGTGCTCAGTGCAAAGTTATGGAGAGCCTGTCCAGATCCCGGAGCTCAAGTTAGATTTGGTTGATCTTGTGGAAGGAACACCGCATGAGTGGTCTACACGGTGGTACGACAGGAAGGTGTTGTCTGAGGCCCTCCCAGTGGGTGAGATTGTCATCTTTGAGAGGCCTGCGAGAGAGCGTACTCGTGAGCACACGGAGGACCTTGTTCCCACTTTGATGGCTCAGAGAAGCGTCCAGTACTTGATCTGAGATCTTATGGTTTGTGATTGGATGTGTCTGTTATCTAAGAAAAGTGTAGAATTACTTGATCTGTAGTCAGCCCCTCGCATGTTGTGGTGGGGTTGTTCATGTAGTACTACTGCGTGTGTTGCTTGGAGAGAACATCCAAAAGAAGATTGTATTCTAGAGTACAGAGAGAGACCAGGTATACGTGACATTATAGTAGAAGTCACCAGACCTACATCTCCCTGTCACTCTGTCTGGTTGGCACATCAGCTCCACGTCTTCCTTCGTACAGGCGTCAAGGACGTACAAGGGCAAGCGGTGACGGTAGAGAATGCGCACTCGGTACCATAATTGAGGCAACCAGCAACGCACAGCTTAACGACTCGGGGTACAAAAAAAGGGATACGACCACTGGACGGATTCAATGTTTAATGATCTTGCTCTCTGGGGTGGGAGGGAGAGTAGTGTGGACAACGAGCGCCTCCGGACAAATTTGTATGAGCGTACTACTTTTCGCGAAAATTCCCGCGAACTCGTTTGATTCGCGGTGAGCTCTGGGATCCTTGTTTCTCTTTATTTTGCCACCGGCACAGGGGATGGCCAGTTGGAGATACAGTGCACTTCTTTTCTCCATAAGCTTATCGATCAGACATGGTCAACGTCTGCCAATTTGCTGAATTCCGTCGGCGAAGTGTCGATAAATGGTTTCCAGACAGCAACATTTGTGATTGATCACACTCTGAGCTCTTGAATGGTGAGTTACATCCTCTGACCTGTCCACAGACCTCCCCAAGCTCAAGAACTAACAGAGAGTGATAAGCTGCACTCTAGTCTCTTCTAATGAGGCAAGAGTTGGGATTCTCAAGGTGATCATACACCTATACATGGAGGCGTGGCACAAGGCAGGGCTACAGAGAGACCCTAGGGATGGTCCTTCTCTCTTTACGGGGGCAACGATGGCTTTTTTTAATGGATCTCTGTGCTCTCTTGTGTACCATCAGCTTTAACAAATGACCTCTGACCAGGCTCATATGGCTTGTAGGCTCAATCTCTCTGTGGGAACAGGCGTCTACGTGTGGCCTAACCACGCGCCACCGCCACGGAAAACTATTTAAACCCCGTAGCTCAGCCTCTGTTATGCGGCTTCCCCCTACCTTCATCTACGCCCGCCAGGTTACCTTGAGGACTGTATCAATGTATTTGTGGTGGCTTGAGCTTGACTGATCTCAAGAACGTAAGACACGGAATTGGCTGTTGACCTCAAGATACCATCCAAAGGCAGAAGTACTGACTTTCGAACTCAGATGATACGTCAATCAGCTGGGGTAAGACTTTGACGTTGATATGGGGACGATAGTCGAGCACAAGTAACTCTGGACCTTGGTCGCACAAGTCAGACGAGAGTCTATGAACACTCTGGACGAAGCTGAGCTCTGCCTTTTGGCATATCTCTGTGTCGTGACGAGGATGAGTAGGGCGGGGGTGCTACAACTGTGGTGTCAGAGATGGATGTATTCATTCCGACTTTCTCTCTTTCTGTGAGAGCTCTAGAAGACGCCCAGTGAGACACCAACGACCTTTCCAGTTGACAATAGACTACTCTCTTGAGTGAAACAATAACGGCGTAGACGACAATGCGCAGTACTGCTTCTGGTCCACCACACCCGTGCCTACGGACTCTGTGAAATACAAAAGGGAAAATTTTAGTAAAAAAGCAACCTTCGCCAGCTTCTAATTTCTGGCACCACCTGTTCTCGCCAGACCAAGTATTGTTTACGATCTGTTTAGGTCATGCCCTGATACCAGCTTGTAACACCACCTTGAATGTGAGTCTCGGTGTTTTTACCCGCCGCTTGAGGAGATTGCTAACGTTCGGTAGAAACCCCGAATTCCAATTCATTACTTATCGCATGTCTACTCTGATCACTCCGGTGCTTGTGCTCTACCAGGAAGTCCTATGAGATTGAACACAACTGTGTGGGGTTCAAGAGAAGAGATCACACCATGCTCCGTGGACGTCTACTGCCTGGGGTGCTTGTCCCTGGTCCTGCCGCCGTGGGGTGTTGAGGGACAGACGGGCGTGGCTCCATGCCTTCCCATGGAGTCTTAACAATAAAAGATTTGGAGAAGTCCAAGTACGACTGTAGTGCTACAAATGCTGTGAAGACCCTTCTGAGCACCCTCTATTCCCCCAAACACAAGTGCTACGTCGGTGAAGTTGGGCAAGAAACACTGATGAGACAATTCCGATCTTATTCCGATCCCGGGCGCGCGACCGTACAAATAGCCTTGGAGAGCAAAACAAACCATTCTCGCCACCTAATCACCTTGGACCACTGACTTTGCGGGAGACACTAGGGCTTGTATGATTGCAAACACCAGAACAACAAACATCCAAGAAGGAAGGGATAAGATCAACTTGTTTGCTGCTCTCTCAGCGTGAGTTCTCCCATTCCGCATACACCCTGGACTACACTTGGGACACCTACTAATTCATGACAGTATCACTATGGTACGCCCTCTTGGCCCCAGACTCACCCGGGACCAGATGAACGAGGCAGAGAGTGTGAGAATTGGAGAAGCAGACCACAGAGATGTGTGTATCAAGGACCACCAGAGGGACTGCAGGAGCTGCCTCTCTGTCAGCACTGGTGCCCCTAAATACAGACTTCTACGACGACAATGAATGGCTTTGACATGGGTCAGCCAATGACTGTAGAGACGCGTCGGTACCAAGAGATTAACGGTTTGACCACCGATTCACCTGTTTGACCACCAGTTCTCCCTTCTCTCTGGTGGCAAAGATTAAGAGCGTGTCGGTGTGCCACTCTTGTGAGGCTGTGTCTCCAGACCTGGATCCCCTTCCCTCTCGTTAATAAAGCTCACTGTGACACCTCTGAAAACTTTTCAAAGAGGTTTTGGGATGCGGATGCTCTATTGTAGAGATCCGTGCTCAGGATTCATCGCTGTGAGACTGCTGCTAGAACTACCCAAGTGATACATCGAGCAAGAGAAGAACCCAAAGGTGATCGTCATATTTAGAGGGGCAGGGTGAGGGACACTGTAGGAGACAACGGCCACATCCACGTTCACCAAACAGTTCAATCCCACACAAACACCTCCAGATAACGAGCCGAGCACTTGACCACACGCTCCACCTGTAGAACGGATCTGGTGGAGCTGTCCTGGACAACATCCGGCTGCACTCACTCACCATCTACAGAGTCAACCAAACCAATCAAGTATTACCTTGGGACTAACACCAAGAGCCCGATTACCTGCTCCTTTTTCCCTTTCACCGACGGTGGCGGAAGGTGGCAACCCCTGCTTTTGTTTGGAGAATCCCCAGGAGTCTGGAAAACGAGTTCGCGGGTGGCTGATCCTCCGGGAAATCGTTTGTTCTTTTGCTCTTTTGCCACCGACTAGGTAGAGCTGGAGATTCAAGCCACCGTTGAACCCTGACTTCTTTTCCTTCCTTCTGCCTGTTGTTATCGTTCTTCTAAGATCCGGTTGGAATCTCGATCTCCTCGATCAGATTCGATACCGGATCGCTTCATCCTACTTCATGTTTCTTAACCGTTCTTTTGAGATTCTCTGTTGTCTGGCACAAGGGTTGCTGGAGTCGTCTACGTGGTCCTATCAGTGTCACCCACTCAAAGGACTCCACACGGCTGCACCTGGCTGTGAAGGCATCTGACTCGACCTCCTCCACTCGGGCTCTCCCTGCTTCGCCCATGAGGCCATGTGGCCCTGTGGAGTCGTTGTCACTACTGACGAATACATGCTCTTTGGAGAGCCGCTGCTTACTGGTTGTAGATCTGACCTATGGACACACTGGGATCTGAGCCTTCAGGGCCCTCTGCTCCACACCTCCCATCAAAACACGCCAATCTTTCCAACCGCCACCAGATCTCGCGACCCTGGGCGGCTGGGCTACACAAAAAAGTAGCAAACTTTGTCTATCCCTCTTCAATGTTTGCCTCTACCAGGGCAATCGACTTCACTGATCTGGGTTGCTGCTTGTGACTCGGGGGCTCCTTTCAGATTTTCCGCGTTCTCAAGAGTGTTTTCGAAAGCTGAGTTATGGTTTATCTGCCCTTTCTATTGACACTCTGTGGCTGTGGCGTTGCAGTCCAGTCGTGATGGGGTTCTACGGAGGGGATGATGATACAATTGGTGGAGCATGGACATGGTTAAAGTGTGCTCAGGGCCTCAACTCTTCTCTAGGGAGAGAGTACATAGGACCCAACAGCCCTAGATCTGTTCATACTCTGCCGTATACACCCAATTCCAATGTTCTTTGGACTTGTCTAACCCTGGGTTGTATCCTTTGCCGCTGGCAAATATGTAGTCCTGCACCTACGAGCTGCCACAGAGAATATCATCTACGTCTGATCAGATAGGAGAACCTCTAGAAGAAAGTGATATTGTATGAGCAGACAAGGTCCAGAGACAGTACTTATTAGTGTACCCCATAGAAGAGCACACAGCTTGTAGTCCTGGAACACCCATCGCCTCCACAGAAGAATGTAGCCACGTCGTCCTTATCAAACCCTCTCAGTTCATTCTCAGAACAACGTCTTAGCAGATCAATATCGTTACTCGTAAGGGCCCTAGCTACTCAACCAAGGCCCGGCCAGTACGTCACGTCTGATGGAATGAGCACGGGGGTAGATCGGCAGGCACCACGACTGACCAGCACACAATTCGAGCTAGTACTGGTGTTTGTTCTTCATGATCATAGTATGCCCGTTGGTCAAAGTCGCCGTCGGTGATGCTCATCAAGCGCTGCACCCTCACAGATCTAACATAACACCATCGCAAATATTAGCCGGCCCTTGACCCCTGACCCCTGTAAACGAGATGTCCGGGTGTTTCTGTGTTCGCGAATGCGTTCGATGGGCGTCGACGGATCTCCAGCTAGTCGCCCAACGATAAAAAGCCAGATTCTCAAAGCCATGTGTCTTCTATTTGTGCTTTGCTGAATGTCAAGCACTGGGACATGTGAAGGTATCATGGATGCTTTGGACATCTAAGGACAAATGTTGATCCAGAATAGTCACTGTCGGCAACAAGTTTGGACGTCGGCATCGATCGGGCCTGTTCTTCTACACAAGAAATGATAACTAACAAGTACGCTGAGGTCTACGTCACCGCACGGAGAAGCAGGAGTTCAGACCCGCGGTGATGACGATCTATCACCTAGATACGTGGAGGCACAGGATTGCAACGCCCACAGAGTGAGCACGATACATCTGAAGAGAGACGCAGTGTTCTATACAGTGGGTTTCTCCTGTGTCTTCCGCGCTGACAATGGACGTTTGAGTCTCACGCTCAAGAGACGTAGTAGTACTACATCCTGGAAGAGTTCGAAGAAAACCGCTGAGACTTCACCGGATCTGCTTCGAAAGACGTAGAGCTCGTCCATAAAGCGATTGCTCATGGTCTGCATACACTGTAGGGTTAGCAAGTGTGTGGATCTCCTGTAACTTCTCCAACCTCGTTCAACCTGGGCGTCGTGGGGGTACACTTGTCGTGGACGCCGCCCTCGTGATCTCCAACGCATGGAATCTCCTCTGTGTCTTCACCTCCCTCACGTCCCTTCTTTGGGTCCGTCTGAGCCCCCCACAGTCCCGACTTAGGGCAAGGTGTCCCATTGTATGCGCTTGGAGGGTAAACTGCACGTCAAGCTCCCTGCGTCGTATCAAACTGTGCCCCGTTGTGTACTGATGCATCGGTGTTAGTGGTGTGAAGATCAAACGCTGGGTCAATCCATCTCACAGTGATTCCAATTGCTGGCTAAATATGTCCTGCTAGTCTGATCCTCAGGTTTGGTGAGCTCAGAAGTCCACCAGAGGAATTTGGTTGGCCGATGGCAGAGGACGTTGGAGACTTCGCGAAAAGGGGCCGCATTATCGTGCATCCGATTGGTCAGTGGTGATCCCTTCAATGAAGGAGATACAGAGGTAAAATAGGACAATAAGACGTGTTCAGTGCGTTCACAGGCCTCCAAGAGGTTTGTGTACTCTCTAAACTCAACATCTGGACGACCCCAGAGTCCCAAAAGAACCCCCCTTTTACGTGGTAACTCCGGCTCCCGGTATCGGCCCGTTACCGGAGCAGGTGCTACAGCCGCATTCGCACGCCAGACCAAAATTCGTCGAATTGAGCGAGTTCGTACACCATTCCATGGCTTTCAGAGGAGATCATGATGACCTCACTTCTTTGTTGAATGAGGGACAGCTAATTTACCTTGGATATTGTAATATCGATACCATCTGCACATGCAGGAACAAATGATCATCTGTGAATCTGAACGAACTGCTTGTTGGAGGAAGAGACCTTGCCTCTACCCAACCAGGTGTTAGAGATTCACTTCGAGAGCATGGACACAGGGGTCAACTCCTCGTTGGGTGTCTCCTCTGGCAGTCAAGAAGTGACGATCCAGTGTGAGCGTGTACCACGGGAGGCCCTCGCTGGCTAGGCAATACACAATTTGAACAGCTCAGTTTGGCTTTGTAGAATTGATGAGAGGAGATACTGGCCGGAAGTGGTGGAGCTCAAAGCGCCAGTCATAGCAGTACTACGAGAAGGCAATTGAACCATCAAAGAAGTCATTGTATTCTGATAGAGAGAAGGGGCTGCCAGCACATGGACTTCCAGAGGACAGGGTATGCCCTAAAGTCAGTGAAGAGACTCTTCCCTTCTCCATAGACAGGAAACACCATACCGGTCAAGTATCTCGAGACGTGGGAAGGACACCACGGGATAACTCATGACACTCTTGGCTGGAATACGACCCCTCTATGTACACTCGAGCACGTCGAGCCGGCGCGCAGGCACGGGTCAATCGTTCAGGGGAATAAGCTTCTTTATCGTTAACTCGTCATCAGGAGGGTGTCATGTAGAAGCATCAAACATGACTATGCCTCTCTTTTTCTCTACGCTAAGGCCCTGTTCAGCCCCCGAAAATTTCAACCGGCCGGTTGAATTTGTTTGGTACGGGCCACGACTCCCATACAAATTTTCAGACCACCCGACGCGAGATTTATAGCTGTGAAAATTCAACCGGAGACTAAAAAGTCCCCGGTTGAATTTTTCCAGACCCGAAACGCACATTTTTGGGACTAATCGCGGAGTTTTTGTGGCTTTCTAGTCCCAAGCTTGAGCCCTTGGGAGGTGCCTTGAGATTGGATTCCAGCTCTCCTAATACCGCTTTCATGGGTGCTAAGTCAAAATTAAAAGCACTGAGAGGTAGTAAACAGCTTTATAAACCACGTGAAGCAGAGTCTATCCTAAAATCAGCACCATAAAAGCAATGAAGTTCTAAAGAAAGCATATAAAGCTGTTCTCTGGCTGTACAAATTCCTGGTTCGAATCTGGCGGGCGACATCTTTCTATCATTTTTGTGGAGAGACTGAAAGGTGAGACATTTTTGTTGCCCGTACCAGGAAAATTGAGCCGGCCGGGTTGAAATTTTCGGGGGCTGAACAGGGCCTAATCGCCATTCCGCGATGGATAGGGGCAACACATCCTTCAAATGCCCCCTGATTGGCTGCTGTGGCCCGTCCAGATCTCCGCATTCCGGGTCTGCAGGCAGTCATTTAATCTTACACAACACGCCAGGAGTAAAAACCTTTCCAAATGGTTTGAGCTACAGTGTACTCTCACCTGGGCTCATTGGCCCTGAGTTAGCTAGAATAAGGATTGAGTGACGTGAAATGGTGGATCTCACCTTTCTCTAACAGTACAGCTCGCCGGACGTGTCAAGCACAACCAACGAGGGATACTTACCACTCACCCTTCCTTCTGGTGTTTTCCCATGAATATAACGTGTGCTATCTGATCATCCATAATTGTAGGCCACTGCCTATGTATTTTCTCTACGGTGGTGACGTGAATCGTCTTACTCTGATCTCGCGTACTCGTTGAGGGCTTCCGCGAGCGGGGTGGGTGGCAAAAATTGGCTTCTACGTTCTTTCCCAGCCAACTTCCAAACAGACGTCTTGTACTTGATGGTTTGTCGAGTGCCCGCGATAGATCACAGCTTTAGTGTACTGAAATCAAGGCTGAAGATGTCAAATGTCTGGAGGTTGCTTGATACATCCACGCGTACGCCCGACTGGCTTCTTCCAGAACAGATGTCAAACCACTGATATCGTCACTCTATGAGGCCCATGTCGTACAGCGTGTGATGCCTCTGAAGGAGAAGGGTTCATCCAGGAGTACAGGACAAAAAAGCAGTGACAGCCCCATTCACTTCGAGTGGGTTGCAGTCGGCATCTTTCATCTTGAGCTAGATCAGCTTGAGCCAGCTTCCTACAACAATGAACAGCTTTTGACTCTTGTCAGATCACCAAGTAGATTTCGTGTAGAGGAATGATGGAGTGTTCTTAATGGAGTATGACCTTGTCCATCCTGCACCAGCGCAATCTACAGATCTCACAAGTTGACAGAGTCAAAGACTTTGTATCGTCACACACATATGGGAAGAGAGGAGGAGTACGTGGTCACTGGTATCTTAAAGCTTCATGACCACTCTCCTTACATTCTCGTGGATAACCCCGATATTTGCAAATAGATCCGATCTCCTATCACCCCCAGCAGGATGAAGACTCCCTGTGTGAGAGCAGCATCGTATGGAAGAGTGGAAGGGGAGCATTGGTCAATTCTGGATATTCAATGCCTAAAGAAGAAAAACACACTGCAAGCAAACCCTTGTAAGAGAAGTCCCATTCCTGCAAACAAGCGTACTCAAGAACTTGCCGTCCGAGTACAATTAGAAGCTCTGGGGGTAGCTAACTTTCCTGATTTTTTTTTGTTGAGCAAGAGCGCTGTGCGACGACGCGTACGAGAGGTGCCACCAGCCAGGCTTCTTCCAGGGAGACTAGAAATGAAAGAATGTGGGCTTGACCATCCTCTAGGTAACATACCCGAAAGCTGGTATGTGAGCTCTAAGCTCACGACCAACACCCAGAGATAGATAGACTACACCGAGAAGGAGGAGAGCCCCAGTGAGAATTGTTGTATTTAGGGAGGAAGTAGATCAGAGAGCATAAAGCTGACACTTCCGAAATAGGAAGAGTCTTCAAATCTCTCTGGTGAGTGACCTTCCTCCTCAATGTCTTATCAAACACCTCCTATCTCACAAGTGATCCATCTCCTATGCACCCCCACCGGTGGGTGGCGATGTAGGGGAGCGACCCCAAAAAAAACGATAGGCAGTGTTCCAAATGTTTTATGTTGCTGTTCAAGTTGCTGTGCACGATGAGATAGGTGGTCAAAGATTGGATTGGTTCTTTGCAGGAGAGGTTTATGGTGATAGCCTGGAGGCCACGGCCTTGCGCCTTGCGAAATGCCCGGGCCCGTCGGTTTCGCGAAGAGCCACAGTTGGCACGTGACGTATTTGGTAAGCGCACACCCGCCCCTGTCCCCTATTTAAGCCGGCCAGGGCCCCATCCCCACCGTGTCCTCGCGGCTGACCTCCCGCTTCTGTTGGGATTGAGCTACGCAGCGAGCATCGATCTTTTTGGGTATGTTGACACAGTGCCACAGTCATCTGCACCCACCCTGCCATGACATCATACTAACTCGTTCAATTCCGTACAGCACGAAGCGGAGGTCTGAGGATATCTTCGTAATCTTGTGTGCGGAAACTGACGTTGTATTCGCCCGCAGACGTCTCAATCACCCATGGTGTCTGTAACACTGTGTGGGGGAATGTTCAGTGGGCTGACCTCTCTCTGTTGGTGAAGCACGGTGAGGAGGGTTGGATTTGTCCATGCGGGTGGTTTGCACCCAGCCTCTGTGCTCACTTACATACTCTACAAATACATACATCTCTGTGGTGCCTCATACCGGTGTAGACTCCTTGGAACACTTACTGACTGCTGGGGGCTGTCAGACTACAGAAAGCTTGTGACCACAGGTCAAAACTTGTATGTACTCAACACAGGAAACGCTCATGGGGCCGTTGATAAAGGTGGTACTGGGCGTAGCATCCACAGATCAGCGAGGCTAGGAATGTATCCACTGTGGCGGTAATGTGGAGCAGCACGTCTCCTCAAAAAGCTATCGCCTCGGTGCTGAAAGCCTTCAAGACAGGATACGGCTGCCCGAAGATCATACTCATTTGAACTCTTTGATGAAGGAGATATCAA
>JAJMKQ010000375.1:0-13129 GCA_030569395.1 Petasospora rhodanensis
TTGGGTGGAGATGGTACCAGACTTCGAAGACCACCCATTCTGCCTCGAACATCTCGAGACTGTTCGCCTGCATCTGGTGATGGATAAGAGTTATTACAAAGTCAACCCAGACTTACCTCACACAGCGAGATACGCATCTGATACACTCAAGCTCGAACTGTTCCGCTACAGCTTCTCTATACTCAAAAAAGAGATGACAAGCATTCTGGTGACAGAACATCTACAACCTCATAAAAATCCCAATTGGAAGACACTGGTGATCCCAATGCTGGTGAAGAGATACCACTTCCCCACTTCTTTTGAGAACATAACCCTGCTCTGTGGCACTATAAAAATCAGCAATGGAATGCAGCGCTACAGGCCGTTTGCATACTTGACGTTATCTATTGTCACTCTTGAAAGTGATGAACTTGACCCGGGTAGTATTTTCAGCATTGATTTTGGGTTCTGTTTGGCCTGCCCGACGACGTTTCCTGGTGACTGGTGATGCAACGTCTGATAACAAATGGTTAACTGAAGAAACTACACAGTAAAGAAATGCTATAGTTTCCAGTTCATTAAAGATGGGCGATTATCATCCTGTAGCGCGTTGTACACGACGTGGACCGTTTGAAGGGAGACGGGGAAGATCTCTCCTGATCACCGCGAGCCTCAATTAAACGCAGGATGAGTTGCTCTCTTGGCCTAAGGCGCCTTGGTCACATGTTCCGTTTCTTCTCGTAGTCAATGCCAAGATCGGGTTCGACCCCCAGAGGATCGTCGATGCTAGGTAGAGGATTGTTGAGCTGGGCCGTATTTTCTGTCTACCGGAGAGCATGCGTCTGCGGAAGATCTAAGAACAATGCTGCGATCTCTCTCTCGTCTTTCCCACTCTTTCTTCCTATATCCCAACTGCCCAGACAATCAATGTGCTTCCGATACCTGACCTGCTTCGAGAACTTAGCGTTTCCTCGGTATGGAAGATGGTCCAACGCCGGATCTTGCGTCCCCTTATCGCCTGCACATTTGGGCGACTGTACTCGTGGCTCACGATTCGACTTCACCACTGGGACTCCGTACTTTTTGAATGGGAAAGAATGTACTTGAAATACAGGTACATGTTTGAGATGAATCTGCGGCGAGAAGAAGCAACCATCGAACGATCCGTCCACACCCGCAGGAAGGAGCCGTCCTCCTCGCTCTTCACCAGGCTTCCGTTGCCGGTAGTCGGCGAGGTCTTCAAGGCTGTCCACCCAGACGCAGTGAAGCCTCTCCTGACTGCGTACCCTTTCTTGAAGGACTTTGTGGTGATTGTGCGTAGGCAAGACGCCGAGCAAAAGGTGTTTGGTGTTTGATATCCCTGGTGTCCAGGTGTTGGATCACTACCCTCGTTACTTCAACTCCGACGAGGCCCTGGTTTCGAAGTGCGTTCTCCTGGTTCTCCTGGAGCTGACCAGCGCCGACCACACCCCCAATATTGATGATCCTCTTCTGACCAGCACCTTCTTCGTCTCCGCCACGCTGGACAGAGTCTCCAAAGGCCCGCTCACATTTGTCCACAGCGCGCTACCACAGGGAAAGCCCAGTTCCGCCTACACGATGGGCATGACGAAGCTTGCGCAGCTACGAATCAAGTTCATTGAAGAATGTGCCCCACAGGATGGATCAGGATGTGTACAGTGGCGCTGTGGTAAGGGAGAAGCCAGCACATGGGGACCCAAGAGGCTCACGAGAAGCGACGAACTTATCGGCAGAAGGGGCCACTCCACCAAACACAAGGCTCTGAGTGTCACAGGCATTGCCCGCTTTCGAAACATCACGTTTGCCGGGCTCAAGAGTGTTACAATCGAGCTAGAGAGCGTCCCGCCTAAGCGCCCTACGATGGCAGACGTTATTCTGCCACAGTCTATCCTGACCCTCACGATCAAGTACCACTCCTACCTACCGAAGTTCAAGAGCATCACGATGTCCAAGGTTGGCCCATCCGGTGACGATCCATCCAGAGAGCTTTCAATCATTGATCTTGACAGTCAGTGGAATCACGACTCGACGAGAACGTGGGGTTCAGAGACGTGTGTGCTCAGCGACTTGGAAATGAAGTGGACCAAGTACTTCTCATCGATCTCACTCACAACGAGGCATACATCTCAACTGCTGTCACCAATGGACTTCTCCACTACAACAAAACTCTCTATCCACCACACGTCCGACGGGCGCTTCGACAACAATCTCCAAGAGCTACACACGCCGATGCTGGAAAAACTGACGTGGAACACCAGAGCCAGCGGTACCATCATCCCACGGTTCTTGGGTGCCACCCTGACAGAGGCCTTCATCAGAAGCATTGGACAAGGTCTTTCGGTCACTGAGTTCTTCCAGGACCTCACTTCATGGGAGCTCTCCACACTCTGCATCCACGCCACCCAAAGTTCTCCACTACTGCTCCAACCTCGGTGGACTTCAGCGAGGAGCAGATCAGCCATCTCTGAGGGACCCTGAAGAGGCTTGAGCTCTCAGAAGTGGTGTGTGACTGGGTCGACATGCTCCCTGACTGCTGTGAGGAAGCAGGCACAAGCTGTGTTCTGCTTCTTCGAACTCACCACACTTCGGCTGAACTTACTGAGAGATGACAAGTTTTACAGAGTGGATCACACAAAGCCACACTCAGTAAGATACGCATCAAATGAGCTCAGAATCAGAACCTTCCACGCTTTCCCCGAAAGTATCGCCGTCACACAGGTATGTGCACCATACAAGTGTCCATCATGGACAAGATTGTATCACCACCCGTTTGCAAGCAGGTTTCACTTTCACAACTCCTTTGATGAGGGTATCAACATCGCAGGTGTCGGCCTCTTCCAGTTTAAGGATGGATCCCAACGCCACCAACCATTTGGATACGCCACCGAGTATGGACCCCATGGTATGGCCTTTATGAGAGTTCCCTCCACCTTGTATGGATCTGACTACTGATGACAAGCAAGACCCACGTATGTAAATGAATGGCTCGCACTCGCACTTCCGACTTCCGTTGATGTAGAACCTTCCGAGTCACGAAAGTCCCCCAATACATGACTCGGGACTTCCGGAGTCAAGTCCGGAGTCTTCGAGTTGGGCGGGGGGCCGCCCGGGGTGTTATGTTCGCACAACGTCTGTTGACACATCGTCTACCGTGAAGTGAAGATGCGCTGGAGGCCACAATCGTGGAGAATGTTGGGACGTGGGTGTACCCAGTATGCACCACCATCATCTTCGTCTACAGAGCGTTGAGAGGCCATGTTGGGTTCAAATCGGCCAACTACATGTGCGAAACGCTGATATCAATGACGCCTTCACTCAGAACATGTTTCTTCTTTTTTGCTCTGGGTCCAACTCTGTGGAGGTGTATTCGGGTGTCCAAGTCACTCACCTCATCGAGAACACAAATCGTTGACCTTGTCGCTTTCCTTGCCGGCTGCTTCATATTGTGGAGGTGCTTCGCAAGTCACAAGAACGTGGTGATTGCACTTACAGTCTACCATGAACGCCAGTTGACTGAGAAGCACAAGAGAATGTTGCTCCATACTTCCATTGTCCTCTGCGCCATCGATTTTGCGTTCTCTTGCGGCGGCTTGATCCGCTCTATCTGCGGTGCTTATCGTGACTATGAAACCCCCAACATTGCCACACCTCCATCATATCTGTTCTACCAAGCCATCTTTGTTCAATCTACCATGCTCGTAGATATCTGGGCCAGCATGTACACCTTCAGAGAGCAGTTGGACATGTCCACCCCACCAGTGGAGCACGGCACACTTCATAGCTACGACTGTCTGCTACATATCCTCATTCTTTTGTATCGAAAGTTTAGTTCTGCTATTATAAATGCAAAGTCAACGAGAGATCGGTCACTCCCTAAAGCCATGGCCTTCACCAACATCCACGGCAGGACAGCAGCAAACCTCATCGCCTCAGAAGTGGGTAGTGTACACGGTGAAGCTGTGGGTAAAACAATAAAAAAGAAATCATAACAAAGGTGGAAGTCATAGAAAGGAAGAAAAGAGCGAAGTGTGATGCAATAATGGGTTGTTTAGTCCTTGGACTTCTTAGACTTCTTGTCCTTCTTTTCCTTCTTCTCCTTTTTCTCCTTCTTCTCCTTCTTTGCCTTCTTCTCCTCCTCCTCGTCATCCTCGTCTCTCTTTCTCTTCTTGTCCTTCTTGTCCTTTTTCTCCTTCTTGTCCTTCTTTTCCTTCTTGGACTTCTTCTCCTTCTTCTCAGCCTTCTCTTCCTCCTCATCGTCGCTCTCATCGTCAGAGTCAGCAACAGACTTCATCGACACGTCGGCAACAGTGTCAGCGTCAGCGTTGTAAGCACGAGCCTCGGTGATCTCAACCTTCTTCTGGTCACGGGAAACCTTGGCGGTGGTTCTGAGGTCTCTACCCTCAAGAGCAGAGAGACGGGCCTCAACCTTACCTCTGACATCCAAACCAACCTCACCAGAGTCGTCTCTGTCCTCGGCAAGAGCATCGTATCTGAGAGCAACGGCGGCCTTGGCAGCGAGCACACGGGCGATCTTACCCTTGTTTCTTCCTGTGGCCTGACCAACAAGAGAGGCGTGATAGAGGAGACCGTACTTTGGTGTGTCGTGCTTGGTCTTCAAGGCTCTGAAGAGGGCCTTCTCAGCACCGAGGATCTGGATGGTGGAAGCTGGAGCCTTGGCGAGGGAGATGAGGGAGCCGGAGTGGGCAATGAGTCTGGCACCAACGAGCTCACCAACAAGGGCAGTGAGATTTGGGGCGATGGCTCTCATACGGGAGGACAAGTACTGAGACAACTTCTCACGGTACTGGGCAAACTCCACAATCTGCTCGGCAAGAGCCTTGATGTTGATGAGGTCGAGCTCAGTGATCTCGGTACCCATGGAAACCTCGGCAGCAGTCTTGACACGCTCCTCAGCGTCCTCAGGAAGGATAGCAGAGAGGTCGGTGTCGGCACAGTTGGATCTCACACCCATGGCAAGGATGATTCTGGCGTAAGCAACAGAGTCTGTGATGATCTTGGCCAATTCTGGGAAGTGCCAGCCGTACCACTCCTTACAACGCATAGCGTATGTGTTGAGCTCCTTGTCCAAGTCGTCGAGAAGGGCAATAGCCTGGATGATCATGGTGTCAACCTTGTCAGCAGAGAACTTGAGTTTGTGACGGCCAATGGAGTGTGCAAGACCGAGGGACATCTTGGAAAGGTCGTTGTCGGAAAGACCTGGCAAGAGCTTTGGGAGGTGTTCACGGACGGCTCTGTACAAGTCCAAAGTGACAGCATCGGACACAACACTGAGGTTGAGGCCGAGCTTGTTGATGGCATTGGCGAGCTTGGTCTCAGAAACAACGAGAGTGGCCTTCTTGTCAGACTTGACGTTCTCCAAAAGAGACTTGAGCTGGTCGGAGACCTTACCCTCGATGACGGAGTTGACCTCCTCCAAAGCGTTGGCGGCAGAGGAGAACTTGGAGAAAGCGCTGACCTTGAATTGTGACAGCACCTTCTCGGATGTGTTGAGGTCTGTGATGAGAGAAGAAGACTTGTAGATCTTCTTGTCCGAGGCCTTGAGCAGGGCGTAACCTGCGGCTGTTTCCGTGAGCACGTAGGCCATTGTGAGTGGGTGGTGGGTGTGTGTTTTGGAAGACGGGGTCTTGAGATGAGCTCCTGCGCTACAAATTTATCTGGTGAAAATTTTCTGAAGCCCTCGCGCAGAGCTCCAGGAAAAATTTCGAGCTGCGAAAATAATTATAAAAAAAGAAACCACCCGAAGCGGAAATTACCGAGTTCGATCAACACTGCGACAATTGCGCTCGGAAGTTTCACATGCTTGCGAAAATGATAGCGCAAAAACCGGATCAGGAAATAGCGCGAATGGTTCCTGTCGCTGCGCCACTTGTCAGAAATTCTCACAGGAGGGAAAGTTTAGAGCAATTTGTAAACAACTGCCCCTGCACCACACCAACGCCCCTGATCTCAACGCAGATTCTCGCACCGGTATCGTCCTCTCCGCCACTTCCGACGCTCTCCCCACAGAAACCATGGCCTCCACAGCTTTGCCGCCGGCTGCCCGCACGAGAAGACGTCTCAAGCACGAACACGAAACCCACACAACACATTTCGACGTGTCCACCACCTCATCGTCATCAGCGAGTTCCGATAACGACAAAGACATCACGGACCCATCATCCGCAGAGCCTCACGACTCTGACAGCGAAGAGAAACTCGTCGGAGACGACGTATCACCCAGTGTCGTTGCTGATAAGCCGCAAGAGCAGGAGGAACCTGTGACCCACGAACTCCACACAATCCACCAACTTTTTGGCGACTACGTCCGCAAGCATGAGATTCCCCGCAAGGTGTTACACAGTTCCATCGGAGTCATCACCATCTTCTGCTACACGAACGGTGTCCAGATCGACGTGTTCCCAAAGCCCTTGGCAACTGCGTTTGTTGTTATCTTTGCTCTCGACTTGATTCGTTTCAGATCGAAGAGATTCAACTGGGCCTACTGTCAGGTCTGCGGCATCTTGATGCGTGAGAAAGAGATCAACAGTTACAACGGTGTCCTGTGGTACCTCCTCGGTCTTGCCTTCTCGATGTACTTTTTCCCAAAGGATATTGCCCTCTTGTCGATTTTTTTGCTCTCATGGTCCGACACGGCCGCCTCAACGTGTGGCCGCAGATGGGGCCACCTCACTCCAAGACTCGCCAGAAACAAGTCTCTCGCAGGATCCATCGCCGCGTTCCTCGTTGGTGTCTTTTGCAGTTATCTTGTCTATGGCTACCTCATTCCTTCTTATCCACTCACCAACGTGGAAGGTACTATCATGTGGACTCCAGAGACGAGTTACCTCAACTTGCACGTCGTGTCTCTTTTCATGGGTTTCGTTGCTGCTCTGTCAGAGGGTATCGACCTCTTCAGCTGGGATGACAACTTCACCATTCCGGTCTTGTCAAGTATCTTTGGCTACATCGTCTTGACTGTCTTCCACAAGTAATACCCACACAACATTCCCCCCCCCCCTGCATGACATTTATATACAACCTCCTAGAAACTTCTTAATGAACAAACTTATTGATGACTACTCGAAGAAACCCAGTGTAATTTTTACGAAATAGCTCCATTACAATATACATATGATTTTAACCATTTTACAACAAATCAATTAAAACCACACACCTCAACACCGACAAACAGTTTAGTAGAAAGTGGTTGGTCTCTTGGCGGCGTAGATAGCCTTGGTCTTCTGGACACGGTGTGGCAATGGGAACTTCAAGTCCTTGGACAAGAACTGCTTAACGTACTGTCTCTTGACGTCGTCAGTCTTCTCGAGCTCAACAACCTTCAAGATGTGGATAGATCTAAATCTGGCTCTGTGACGAGCAGCCAAGTCCTGGTACATGGTCTCAACGGCACCAACACGGGTGACGTCTCTGAATTCTTTGTACAAGTTGTGGGTACCGGATCTGGAGTCGTAACGGATCCAGATACCGAAGTTCTTGACCTTGGTTGGGTGGGCCTCAGAAATGACGTTGACAGAGACAATCTCACCAGAAGCTCTCTTAACCTTGTGCAACTTCTGGAGGAAGTACCAGTAACGAGACTTAGCAACAACAACGTTTGGAGCAAAGATTCTCATACGGTACAACTTTGGCTCCGGAACGGACTCAGTTGGGAGACGACGACCAATAACTTGATATTCGTTAAGACGAGACACTGTGGATGCTTGTTAGTAATCGGAACGTTAGGGTTGTGGTCTGATGATTGGGAGAAGTTGTGTGAGAGATGTCCGTGCAGAGGTGTTGGGTGTGTGTATGCTTGGGTGATGACTCTGTGTTCTTCTTCAAACATTCGTGCGGACTGGTCTCTGACTTTGTGGGTCCATAACGTTCCAGGACTGGGATGAGTAGAGTGGGATAAATTGATCTTGTGACTTGTAGAGTTCTGTATAATGCGTTTATGATGCCCTGACATTGGTGTCCTCGTCCTTCTTCCACTTGAATGTTGGCTTTCGATACGTCGTTCAAAATCCCCCTAAATGCCTCCAAATCGATGTGTAAAGTGTCATAGTGTTCTCTCTGGTGTGCTCACACAACGGTCTCCATCATCATTACGCCATCTGAACTCACTTTTAGGTAGATTGATCCTGCGATGAAGCACTTCCTCTAAATCCCTTCGATGTGTGGAAGTCCACTTTTTCACTGAAAATTGTTTGAACCCGCGACCGCTGCCAGCGACACCTCCGCCTGGCTCCCCCGCGAAAATTTGACAAGGTTGGTGTGTGGGTGTTCGTGGAACGAGAGTCGGCTCACGTAAGCACAATACAAATATTTCCTGGTTGGTGCAACAAAAACCCACCCTCTTGAATTCGCGCAGTCACAACTGAAAACCCACGCGGGTGGCTCGCGAAGCCCTATCCAGATGCACGTGATTGTGGCTCGCGAAATTAGGGCAGCCCTCCCGTGGGGCTTGAATTTGGGGTTAAGTCTGGATCATCATCTCGATATCACACATTTTGAGGCGCAGGGGAAGAAAGAGTGGCCAAGCAGATGAGCGGATCGTCTTTAGACAGGCTACAAACATTATCACTTAAAGAAATGGAACCAATGTCTTTGAAAAGAGTAACGTAACCAGCAACTCACCCTCAATCAACACAGTTCATCTCATCACAAGGGTATCAAGATGACAGGACACGACAAAGGTAATGGGAAGAAATAGAGGCGCATAACGGAGTTCGAGTTCGGGCACATAAGTGATCACATCGTTCACGAGGGAAAAAGGGGGAAGGTAACAACAAGGGATATGAGTTCAGCATCAACAGACGACATGTATCAACTGGATCACATAATGGGTAAGAGGCTAACTGAAAAGTCACAAGAAGAAACTGGGGAACAAACTGGGGGAATGGGGAAGGGGGAAGGGGGAAAAGAGAACACAAGGGAAAACAAGTGGTCACTCTGACAAGTACTCATGCGGCTGCAACGGCAACTGACTCTTCAGCAACAGGGGCTGGGGCCTCAGCGTTAGAGGACTCTGGGGTTGGAGCCTGACCAAGACCAACAAACTTCTTCGTGGTAGACCATGCCTCACCGGACAAGTCAATGGTAGAATGGTAGGTGGCATTCAAAGGCGACACAAAGGATCTTGGGTCTTCCTTGGCCAAGTTCTTGTTGAAGACATCGACAGCGTGCTGAGCGTACTTGTATGGAGAAGCGGCAAGCTCCATTTTCTTGTTGACGCAGACAGGGATGGAGCGCTTGGTCAAGTCGTAGGACAAGAAGACATTCTTCTCGATCTCACTGGAGAACTCACCGGACAATGGCTCAAACTCTGGCAAATACTTGGAACCAAGAGCCTCCAATCTGGTGTTCACTGGTCTGACAAGAGGGTCAAAAGAACTTCTGATCAATGGCTTGCCCTTGGTGTCGTACAAGTTCTTGTTGTAGAAGGAGCGGAAGTCAGTAACGAAGCCTCTAGCTGGAGCAGCCACGTTCTCCTCATAGGTGTCAACAGTCCACTGGGTAGACTTCTTAGCGGCATCAGCGGTCCACTGGGTAGACTTCTTAGCAGTATCAGCAACGGCGATGAACGGAGTCTCAGCAGTGGTCACGATGTCACCGAATCCAACAGTCTTGAGGCAAGGAGCAACGCTTTCAGTGGCGTCCAAGGTGGCAACAGCAATCTTGTCAGCGGTCTCAATGACTGGCTTCAGCATGGACTGGCTGTGGACAAAGTCTGCCACCGGCTTGGAAGCCTTCTCGACAGACTCAACACCTGGGAGCTTCTCAACGTACTCAACAGTCTCCTTCGCCAATGGGTAAGACATCAAGTGGGCAGTGGTGTTGCAGTTGGTGGGAGTCGTCTCAGCTGGGGTCTCAGTTGGAAGTGGAGCGCTCTCGGAAACGGTTGGGTCTGGAGCAGCGGCAGTCTCGGCGACCTCGTCAATCTGTGGGGTCTCCTTCTTGTGGAAGATGGACATGTTGCAAGTAATCGTACAAGTGGTTCGTGGTTGGGAAGGTAGCGAAAGAGGCAGAAGGGTATGGGAAGGGAAAGAAGAGAGGTGTGTCAGAAGGTGGGAAAGGAGATGATGAAACTTTCAAGCCATTTTATAGTTGGAGGTTTGGTTTTGTGTCATGTTGGGAAATTGGGAAATATCTGTTGTGATGCCACAAACGCGGATAGCGGCGGCGAGATCAAAATTAGATCACAAACATAGGGTATATGGGTTCGGTGTTAAGCAGCTCTGAGATTAGCCATATCCTTGATCCTTGATCCTTAATCCCTGAATATCGGCCAGAAAAAGCATCGAACGTTTGTGTTTAGCCGCCGGCTTGAGCGTTTGGTTGTTATCGCTTGCCGGAGCTGTTTCGGTGATCACCCCGCCATGGAGATCTGCAGGCGTATTTTTCAGCACGGCTTAGTATGGACCTGAGCGTAAATTTCAGCACGGGCCTCCCAGCGACAATTTTTTGTTGTCCCGGAAACCGCGAAGGTTTTGTTTACGTTTCCCAAACCCACCGCTAAACAGCTTTCGGGAGCGCTGGGGAAGAGACGACCGAGCCACAACCACGGAGCTTACTTTGCTAAAGACCAATGGCCACAGTCACAGAGACAGGTAACTCCGTTGCTGTCGCCCCAGAGAAGACAGCGCCAGTGCCCTCGACGTTGCCGCCGAAGCCTGTTCTTTCCACATCAACCACACCGAGGAATGAGACTGACACTATCGCCACACCTACACCCACGGGCTTCCGTACCGTTACACCGGAGGTCGACTCATCAGACAACTCAATACCGGACACAGAGGAGCTCGAAGTTGGACCGCTGGGGAGCGATGAGACGTCATCCGACTCGGATGACAATGAAGATCGTCTCGAACGACTGCTCAACTCATCGGACACGACTGCCATCCTGCAGTCACTGAAGATCAACATGACACCCTCTGCTGAGCCTCGAATTATTGAACAAGTGGACTACTTGGATGAACAGCCACTAGCAACAAGTAACGAGGAGAACACGACCGAAGAAGAGTTCCCGCTGTTTCCAAACAACGTACGAACATCTACCATCATCGAAGAGGAGCGTGCACTGAGTACTCCAGAGAAGCGTCGGATCGGTCAGATCGACACAAAAAGTGACTCTGAGGAAGGGTCAATCTCCAAAAGAACAAGGAGCTCGCTCGGAGTGACGGATCAGGGTGCCGATCATCAGATGTCACCGATAAGCAGGAAGATGCAGCACTTCCAGAACACAAAGAGCAGGATACCATTGCCAGTGATCCCAATTACAGTGAGAAGGTCAAAGAGACTTGAGATTCCAGTTGACACAAGACGGGTGTGCTCTCCGAAGAAAATTGACGTCAAGTTGAAACCGGTGTTGAGTGTAAAAGGAGAGGTCCTCAACTACCTCGTCGACTCGTCGACCGGGCTTGTCCATGAAGCCACAAGATACGCCACTGAGATGAATGCACTGAACGGAGAAGGTGTACCGATACCTCGGACGCCTAACGAACTGGTGACCATTCCAGTGAACAATGCCCGGAGGACTGTCAAGAATCCTAAAACTGCTCTTTTGAGATGTTGCCCGTACAAGGCTAACAGAAGTGACAGTGATGGCGAGATTATTGGGTTTTATACGCACGAAGAGTTCAAGAAGTACTGCGGAGAGAACACTGAAAACGAAAAGGAGAACGTTGTTGAGGAGCCGCTAGAGAAGCCTAAGAAGAAACTCAGATGGGCTGATGAGCTTGAGTGGTGACTTTGAGATATTATTAACCCATCGATATCACTGAATGAATGTCTGATGAAACGTCTTCTCTCGAGTAAGTAGAATTTCTTTACTTTTTCTCCGCCTTTTGTGGTTGTTGCTAGTTTCGGGCTTCTCGCCCTGAGAGGAGAAACTCTACGTATGGTGAGGCAGCTATGCTTCTGTGACCCAGATCTGATACTGGGACCAAATATGGGCACTGCCAACCATATGAAAGCCTGAAATCCTGCAAAAACAGCGAACAGGTCTCTAGTCATTGTGCCTAAAGTGCCTAAGATAGTGATCCCGGTGGTGGGGGCCACAATACGTCCCTTTCCCCAGCGCTCCCGAAAGCTCTTTGGTGGTGGGCCCAGGAAACGTAAACAAAACCTTCGCGGTTTCCAGGACAACAACAATTGTCGTTGGGAGGTCCGTGCTGAAACTTACGCCGAGGCCCATACTAAGCCGTGCTGAAAAATACGCCTGCAGATCTCCATCGCGGGGTGATCACCGAAACAGCTCCGGCAAGCGATAACAACCAAACGCTCACCCCGCCTAAACACAAACATTCGATGATTTTCTGACCGACATTCAGGATTCAGGGATCAAGGATATGGCTAATCTCAGAGCTGCTTAAGACGAACCCGTTTACCCTATGTTTGTGATCTAATTTTGGTCTCGCCGCCGCTATCCGCGTTTGTGGCATCACAACGGAAATTTCCCAACATGACACAAAACCAACCCTCCAACTATAAAATGGCTTGAAAGTTTCATCATCTCCTTTCCCACCTTCTTACACACCTCTCTTCTTTCCCTTCCCATACCCTTCTGCCTCTTTCGTTACCTTCCCAACCACGAACCACTTGTACGATCACTTGCAACATGTCCATCTTCCACAAGAAGGAGACCCCACAGATTGACGAGGTCGCCGAGACTGCCGCTGAGACTGCCGCTGAGACTGCCGCTGCTCCAGACCCAACCGTTTCCGAGAGCGCTCCACTTCCAACTGAGACCCCAGCTGAGACGACTCCCACCAACTGCAACACCACTGCCCACTTGATGTCTTACCCATTGGCGAAGGAGACTGTTGAGTACGTTGAGAAGCTCCCAGGTGTTGAGTCTGTCGAGAAGGCTTCCAAGCCGGTGGCAGACTTTGTCCACAGCCAGTCCATGCTGAAGCCAGTCATTGAGACCGCTGACAAGATTGCTGTTGCCACCTTGGACGCCACTGAAAGCGTTGCTCCTTGCCTCAAGACTGTTGGATTCGGTGACATCGTGACCACTGCTGAGACTCCATTGAACACCGCTGCTGACGCTGCCAAGAAGTCTACCCAGACGACTGCTGATGCCGCTAAGAAGTCTACCCAGTGGACTGCTGACACCTACGAGGAG
>JAJMKQ010000376.1:0-12902 GCA_030569395.1 Petasospora rhodanensis
CAGAGTAGTAAAGTGATGAGCAACGCCGAAGTGGTGATGGAAGGCGAGCCCCGCTCCCTCCTGAAAAAAACTAAGATTTGTCGGGTGCAACTGTGGGTTTCTGCAACTGAATTTCTTTTTTCTAGCCATATCTCAAACTTTTCATGCGCCTACTGCCTGACTCTGCCTGCGACAGACTCCAGTGTCTTTTTCTCGCGAACTGTCGCCTTCTCAAGGATGTCTGCACGGTTGCAGGGATGCCTGGACAACCTGTCCTGAAACCCCACTTGTTCTCGACGGGACACATATTACGTAGCACTCGAGCAGCAGCTCTTGATGCCTTGAACAAGACAGCGGTTTTGTGTGGGGAAACACCAGAGCCCGCGACGTCTTTAGCGGATGACACCTCTACAATCGAGCTAAAGGATCCTGATTTTGTGTGCACAGCACAGAATATAAAGATGTCATAGGTCAGAGTTGATACCAGACAACACGAAGAAGAAGAAAATTAGGGCTGATGGAAACGCCACAGGGGTCACAGACCTCTCACTTGAGGGCGGACAACAAGCTGCCCAAGATGGTCAAAACACCACCCAACAAGCCGCTAAGGACACCGACGAGGTTCAAGGCCAAAAGGTTGTCCAGAACGGAGATCAAAGTAGTGACCAAGACAGTAATAGAGCTCTCAACAGAGGAAATAACAGAGCTCAACTCATCGTCCAAGCCGCTAGACACGTCAGATGACTTCAACAAACCTTCCAAGTCAGAGATAGCAGTAGACAAGAAACCCTCGAGGTCGCTAGTGTAGTCAGAGGTACTGGTGAGGGAACCAAGTGTGTCCAAGATGGAGTTCAACAAGGTAGTCACAACGTCGACAATGTCGCTGACAACGGAGGTTGGCAAGGTGGTACCGGACAACAAGCCAGTCAAGTCAGTCAAGACGGAGGTGATGTTGGAGATAGCGGTGTTGACAGTGGCCAAGCTGATGGCGTCAGCGGCAGCATTGGCGAAGGCCATGGCCTCAGGATCAGCCTTAGCCTCAGCGTGGGCAATGGCAAGGGCATCAGCGTTAGCACCAGCGACAGCAACGGCAGCTGGAGCAGCGACTGGGGCAGCGACAACAGAGGTAGCCATGATGGCAATAGCAGCAGTAATGGTAGTGAATCTCATTGTGATGTGTTGTTCGTTGGGGAGAATGACTGAACCCGATATTTCTTGGGTTGAGAGAGGGATCTGGCTACCCTTTTATAGACGAGAAAGACGGGTGTTGGGGGCAGGGTTGACATCGAGGAGAGGAAGGTGCGCAACAGGGGAAGCTATGCCAACCAGCTGTGGCTGACCGTCGTCATAGAGAGCAAAGAAAATCCTGACAGGGATTGTGCGTACGCTTGTCAATTTTCTTGTTCCCTTTCGGGTCAACCCCCCGACAGATGACCGGGATCTCCTCGATCTCATGCAGACAGAAGTGGAAGCGGGTGCCCCTCGAGCCTGCCCCCCAAGGGGGTGAGGAGGACAAGCAGAACGGTCCACCGGCGATGTGTACTCGCTCACTCCCTGAGCTCCGAGCTCAAGCACACTGAGGTGGCCGCGCAGGGAAAGGAAGAGGCGAACGCACAGTCCAATGGGGACCTCAATATCGAAGGGCGAACTCGAAAGTACAAGTTTCCCGTGGGTGTGCTCGGTTGGCTATCCGGTACGCGCGGCTCTGGCGAGGGAACCTCAACCCCCTCGTGCTCGCTTAATTGCAAGTCTACAGCTTGTCATATCTCACCCACTTCCCCTTTCGGGCAAAGTCGTGCCTCTAAAAAATTGATCTGCGGTGAGACAGCAGACAGCGGACCCAGAAGTTGACAATACCATACGCAACCGACTTCTGTATCAGTGCGCAGGTGGAAAACACGGATTGGGATGGGGGAGGCTTTCCACAAAGACTCCAGGGAGGACAGAAGGCCCAAAGAGATCCCAGAACTCCGCTTCAGCTATCTCTCCATGTCGATCTTTAGATGTACGCGTAGGCCCGAACGATCGCCAGGATGGAATTCGTTACCAGACCTCATGAGCTCTTGGATACGTCAGCCGTGTGAAGTGAAACTATATGACCAACAGCTACGGTCTTCTTGTTCTCTTGGCCATTGTCTTGAGCCTGTACCTGATTCTCCAGACATGAGCACCAACGTCCTACGTATCCAGGATACGTCACTGAGAGTCTGCATGTGCGGTTATTTTGGTCTGCGGAGGTACACCTTCAGCTGTCGATATCACAGTCTGATAAAAAACTTGGAGAAGGTTTCCCTCAAGAAGATAACTTTTGTCTCCCGGAGAAGTTAGAGGGAAAGAGGAGACTGGAGGATAGCTCGTGTATGGCGCCGCAGTGATAGACCTCATCGAGAGTCAGTCAAGAGCTGTGACAATCACTAGCCAGGTCTCAACCCTTTCAGCCACTCATTGAACACCCCACAGGAAATATCCACAAAGGTGAGTCTGGTCAGAGCTCTTCTCGCTGCACTAGCTGATCAGTGTGTTTTTGGGCTCTAAGTGAGGCGTGCAATCCCCATGACTTCAACTCTAAGGCGCTGGGAAGGGTTGGGAAGTGGGAGACCATGGATCCTCTTGTGTCGCTGGCGCTAGTACCTGAGGCTGGCTGTTTGAGGAATGGATCGTTATGATTACACCAAGGCTTTCAGCCCGTGTGAAAATTCTTATTAGCAGGGCAGAGTATGTCATCATATGCTCAGACTAACTAGCATGCTCGCACTAGGCACCCACAGAATGTTCGTCGACTGCACGGCACTGAAAGCCTGGTATGAGCAGACTTCAAGAAAATCACACGAGTTTACTTGTGGATCCAAGTGGGCTGACTACTGCTGAGAACTTACCAAAACCATATGTGTATGCTACACAGAGGCCAAGTATCTTCAATCGTTACAACGACTGTTTCTTTCCTCCCCTTGTCTGCGTTGTACACTTGATGATGGGGTGGTGCATATGATGTGCGACTTCTGCGGACCGTACAGTCTGCTTGGCCGACCTGACAGCCTGGTTGTAGATAAGTGACATCACGAATGCCACCTGTGTAGCGAGTGCCAAAGACGCATAAACCATTCGTGGGGAGCTCAAACAAGCTAAACAACATCTAGGGATGGATTGGAGTGGCATTACCTTTGTCAGCGGAGATCTCGGTGGTGAGGTGGGTGGGTGGAGGATTTCACTGTGGATGATAACAATACATGCACCAGATCCACAGGAGGGAAGCCGTACATAGGTACCAAGGTGACGCCCAGTGGGGCCTACAAGATTGTGCCTATACACACGGCACTGCTTCAGCACCCGGCACCAAACGACATTGTTTCCCAACCCTTGGACAGATTGAAAGAAACGTTCAAACTAGTAAGAGTTGCCTTTGGGCACTTCAGCTGTCCTCTTGATGATGACCTTGCTGCAGTTATTGGGCTGTCGACGTTGGCGCTTGACTGAAGTGCGTAACCACCGATCTAAGTTAACTTGGGGCCAAGTAAACTGCACAAGCTCTGTAGCACTAGATATAGCCATTGCAAACTAAACGAGCATTGTTTGTGACCAACATCCCCGACAACATGATGGTGATGGCACGCAGGACCCAAACAGTGATGGGCAAAACGTAGCTGTGCTGGTGCAGGTTGGCGCTACCAAATTGGTCAAGTGGAACACGGTGGCTGGGCGCGGCAGCTCAGCGAGGTAGACGGGTAAGAAGGAGTGGCATACTTGCAACATCCACGAGCTCATTCGGGAGAGCTGGGAGGCGGTCGAAGGGATCACATGAGTGCTGACACTGAACGTACATAAGTGGAAGCGTTATGTGGCCCTGGCTGAAGGGTTTTGGAAGGGGACACACACCGCGAATGTGGGGTTCATGTTTCATCTTTGGTGGTTTCCTGTAGGTTAGAAAGGTAAAAGGAGGTCTCAAGAGCGGTGTTTTATAACTACAGGTAATCTCAGTGAGTGATAGTATGTGTTGTTATTACGCAGTGAGAGAGCTGATCAACATGCTCGGCTCACAGCTAAGAGTCGTCAGCGTCTCTGATGGCAGACAAGATGTTGGAAGCCCCACGGACTAAAATCAAACCAACTCTGATGAAGTTCTCATTCTGGAGTGGCTCAAGGGTCTCGAGCGTGGTATCCAAGAGAGCAATTAGTGCCTCTTTGTACTTAACAAGGGCCATGTTGATCAAAGTGTCAAGCTTAGCATCAGTGCCCGACGTCTGGGCCAACTCTCCGAGGACAGGGGCAGCCTGGGTCGTGTAGTTCTGCAAAACATCAGTCACGGCAGTGTATTCAGTAGCTTCACCAATGATCTCAATGACAGGGTTAAGGATACCTACACCAAGGGTCAACAGAGAACCGATGTTCAACTGTGGCAATGTCCCAGCCTCCAACAAGTTCTTGAGGGTGGTGAGCACAGTGGAGAGCTTGGTGAAGCCAGCATCAGCGTTGCTCAAGTCAAACTCCAATGGAAGTGCCTCAGCCAGAGCGTCCGCTGCAGCTGCAGCTTGGGCCTCAGCCTGAGGAACAGCAACTGCCAAAGCATAGGCAACAGCAACTGGGTTGGCGTCAGCGAGGGCCTGCCCAACGGCTTGAGGGAAAGGTTCCGCCTGTGCAACCGGAACTGCAACAGCTTGAGCCTCTGGAAGAGCCACTGGGGCACCCATGATACCTGTGGTGAGGAAGGCGGCAGTGTAGGTAAGAAGCGAAAGAACCAGCATTTTCTGAAGAATAGAAAGGAGGTGACATACGGCCTCCTCTTTGTGGTTGCGTTCGTATCTTTTTATACCTAACGGAGCTGCCACCTATTAATCAGTAGTGAGGGGTACAAGCGGGAGGAGGTATGATCTACGAGACATTTAGATGAGCTAGCTCCCCATTCAACAGCCACCGATACTTTAAAGTTAACCCTCAACGTCGAACCTCTTCACGAACAGTGGTTCTATATTGGCGCGAGCATAGGAGGAGAGCTGTTGTAAACTAACCTTCAGCACTCGCTGTGGACAGTAAGAGTAGCACTAGTATTTGCCTTCGTTGTGGATCAGAATCATCACTGTCACTAGAGGGGTTGTCAAAGAGTTGATCGAGTGGCGGCAGTTTAGGCTGCATGCTTTAGGGATGGGGTAGCTAACACAATCCACGGCTTGAGTGAGAGCACCGCGAATCAGTAGCAGAAGGAGGCCCACTAGAGTGAAGAGACGGAAATTGTTCTGCTGTTTGGAGAAGTCCCGTCTGAAGCAAAGGATGTGGCGCTGTTGGCCAAGGCGGGCGGCTTATGCCAGGAACCGATGCACTGCTTCATCACTAACCAAGACCGAGTAGCCCCGTAAAAGGGATCGAGGTGCTAACTGCCTGGACTGACCCCGCCTAGCTGTTCCAGACGAGCGGCCAATAGTTGAGGAAGCGGAGAAGCTGTGAGCGCCGATCTCGAAAGCTTGTTGGGACGTCTACCCCGTCACCGCCCGGGGAGCTTCCTCGCAGCGCATGGCGCACGGCTCACCGCCACGAGTAGGGTAGGGTGGGACACGCAAACGCAAGGGCTGATGTATGCAATGTCGAGTTATATAGCGGCGAGTACAATTGGTGTCTGAAAGTATTCCTCGGGGAAAAGAAGGAAAGCATCGCGACTACGCCGCGTCAGGATCAGGGGTGAACATGGCGGGCGAGCCCAAGAGAGACGCCGTTTGCGAGGATGTCTAGTCAATTGAATGGAACCCTTGGACATAAAGCAGACTCAGAGCCTCGAGATGAAACGGGACCCACCCGATTTGGCCGGGACCCAGATTAGCACCCGAGACGGAGTCCTTCGAGCCCCTTGAGCCGGACCGCGATCTTGTGTGGGGAAACGTCACCTGAAACCGCCTGCTTTTGACGGAGGGCACATCTACGTGTGGTCGAAGGTAAATAATCCGGCTTTTGTGTACACAACAGAGAATATAGAGATGTCATGGATCAGAGTTGTAACCAGACAACACGAAGAAGAGAGAAGAAGGGCCACTGGAAGCGCCCACGGGGCTCAGAAATCTCTCACTTGAGAGAAGACAACAAGGTGCCCAAGATGGTCAGAACACCACCCAACAAGCTAGTGACAACACCGATGAGGTTCAAGGACAAGAGATCCTCTAACACATTAGTCAAAGTAGTCACCAACTCAGTCAACAAAGCCTCAACGGTAGAAATAACAGAGGTCAATTCCTCGTTCAAGAGGTCATCCAAACCAGAGCTCTCCAAGAGACCATCCAGAGTGGAGATGGCCTCAGCCAACAAATCCTCAACGGCACTGGTGAGCTCAGAGGTTCCAGTGAGGGAGCTAAGAGTGTCCAAGATAGAGTTGAGCAAGGTGGTCACAGTGCTGACAATGTCACTGACAACAGTGGTTGGCAACGTAGTACCAGACAACAACCCGGTCAAGTCAGACAAAATGGTGGAGATGTTGGAAACAGCAGTGTTGACAGCGGACAAGTCCACGGCAGCAGCGGCAGCATTAGCAAAGGCCAATGCCTGAGGGTCAGCCTTAGCCTCAGCGTGGGCGAGGGCCAGGGCATCAGCGTTGGCACCACCGACGGCAACGGCAGCTGGTGCAGCGATAGCGACTGGTGCAGCGACGACGGAGGTAGCCATGATGGCAATAGCAGTAGTAATAGTAGAGAATCTCATTGTGATGTGGCTGACACTAGTCATTGAGAGCAAAGATACAGGATTCCGAACCAGGCTCGTCGTCACTTCGTAAGTACGCTATCTGAGCAAAATTTCTCCTCTTCCCCTTTGGCTCAAGCTCCCGATGACCGGGCCAAGATCGAAGATCTGTTTCGTTTCTCTCATGCAGGCAAGCCAAAGAGCGGATACACTCGGGTGTCACTGGAGCCTCGAGTGAGGGTGTCTCGAGCCCACCTCATGCTTGGACCTCCACTTCCTGGAGTCCGAGCTCACAAGCGGTCGCGCGGAGAATGACTTGAATCCGGGGTGCGGTGAGGGACCTCAAACTCGAAAGATCATGTTTAGCGTTGACGGGGGAGGATGTCCCGTGAGCGTACACTGTTGGGTGTTTGTGGGGACGGCTCTAGTCAAGGGACCACCGATAGCTGCTCGACCCAGCTCGCTTAGTCGCAAGCTTACAGCATTCACAGCTTGTGGTATCTGGCCCACTTCCCCTTTCGGGCAAAGTCGCGCCTCCACAGAACGATCGGCGGTCAGGGGTTGCGAGGCAGCGGGGGGCCCAGAAGTTGGCAACGCCGTTACCGGAGTAGATGGATGGTATCTGTATCAGTGCATGGCAAGGACGGGTGGAGAACACGTGTGGTTTATGGGGTAAGGTTACGCCAATGACCCGAGAAACGCCAGAAACAGGGTGCTCGAGGGCCCAACGAGATCCCGGAACTCCGATCGAAACTCTCCATGAGCTTCTGACATATGTACACGCGCTTAAATGTTTGACAGGATGGGTGTTGGTCACAACACCTCGCGGGTTTCTAGTGAAGTATCCTTTTCGGCTGAGTGCTGTGAACTGCGCTCGGTGGCCTTCATTTGTTGTCTTGGTCACGGTCTAGCCTCTGTCTCCCTCCTCAGCCAGTGCGCAATCGTCAGAGATAAGCTCGACTGTCCAATCAAAAATACGTCACCGAGGACCTGCATGGGGATGTCTTGGTTTTGAGAGATAGGGAAGCCTGTTGATTTGCCGGACTGATGATCTTTTCGAGAAGATATCGCTCAGCAAAATTATTATTCAGGGGAAGAAGTGGATGTGAAATTGGAGATAGGAGGACAGCTAGGCTCCGATATCCACAACCCCACCGGCAGCCAGTAAAGAGGGGTGATATTGGCGGGGCCTGCAGGTCAATCCAGGACATCCGGTCATTCACTTGAGAACATAAGGTTAGTGAAAATGGCCACAAATCACGGATACACACGTTTACCGAGTCCTAGCATGGCCGCTCGTTGCATCAAGACTATCTGGTTGAATAGAACGCTGTGGGGTTTCAAGCGAAGCGTGCAAAAACAATTTAAGGTTACAAGGCATTGAAGACGTGGGGACATGCTCGTACAGATATTGGCATTTACGTGCACCTCAAATCTGAACTGCGAATGGTTGGATGGAGGAGGTAAGTTCAGTTACTCCCACTTAGAAATGTCTGGCTGCTGGAAGGAAAGTCCGGCAATTGGTTTGAAAACCACTCTGTTTTGACTGCACATTCCTCCACGTATCTCTACGATGTGTAATCGAGAACCCTCTCGACTTCATTGGTGGTCTAGGTCTACTGCAATATTTGAGCAGACTGGAGCAGCGACAGAATGTGCATCCGCATGGTCCTTAAAGACAAGACGACGAGAAAGCACGCAAATTGTGGCTCCAAGCCGGGTACTGATAACTTATCAAGTTCCAATGGCAACTCATAGGTCTGAAGTGTACACTTATCTCCAGTCCAGGGACCCTTGATTGGACTGTACGCTCTGAGAGATCTGCTTGTGCATTTGGCATGTGACAGGTATCCCGAACCGGCGCTTGCGGACCTGTATCGGCCAGCTAAAAAAGGTTCGAGGTGATAGTTCTGATAGGTTATCATGAGTCGGATGGCTCTTGCATTGATACGGTGATTGATGTCATTAGCTCAAAGGCATGACCTAGTGAGAAGAAGGAGACTACTTATCTCTCCATCGCTCTATTGAACACCCTTGGCGCCCGTGGTATCCACCCAAGAGGGTAAGGTTACAAGCAGGAGTTATAGTGTCATAGTTCAACGCGCGTTCCTTAAATTCAAAGAGCACTTCTGCTTTAGACCGTCTTCGAGGTAAATTCATGGCCGTAGAATAAATGGCCCAAAACGGCAAATTACCGCATTCGGATGCAGACTTGGTTGGGACACTCAACGCCCTCAAATCGCCAACGAGCAGCGCGAGTGGTTTAGCGGTAAAATTCAAAGTTGCCATCTTTGAGCCCCCGGTTCGACTCCGGGCTCGCGCATTTATTTTTTTTTTGGACCCTCTTGATACCCAAAATACGCTTGGGGACCCCCACGCGGCAGTTTTTTTTGTATTTTTGGCCTTCATGAGCTCCAAAGACTCGTTATGGGTAGTTTGAGCCAATTTATTTACATGTTGTCCAACAAAGATCGAACGATATCGCCGTTCGAAGTAGGGTGGGCTGTAGAAAGCCCGGCGCCGAGTCTCTGGGCGGGCGGATGAACTGGCTGTTGCACACGTTGATGAAGTCTAGCCCCCTAGCCCCTAAAAGCAGGGTACGCCAAGGGCCTAAGATCTTCAGCATGTGCAGCGGTACCCAAATAGGGATACTGCCACGTTGACACCCAGCCGTTTGGTGGAGCTGGACGCGCTCATTGGTGGACAAAACAATGCATGGCCGCGGCCGGCCGGCCCCTTTGAAAAGTGCGGAGTCAAAAAAAAAAAAGTCTTGACGTATTTCTGGAACAGGATCAACCTTTGGGGTGATATAAATACTTGGCCGTCCACTTTCCCTCTCGACAACGCTTCACAGAGCCACTTTCATATTCACGTACCCACACACACACGTTCTCAGCATGTCCACACAACGGAGAAGCGGGTTCCTCTCCCCAGGGGACGTTCTGAGACACACAATGGTTGGGGGTGTGCGTGACGACGAGGATGACAACACCGACCTGAGACCGCAAGAGTCGTTCGAGATCGAGAGCGAAGACACAGACAAAAAGACCAAGGAGGGTGCCTTCGTTCAGTTCTTCAAAGTCAAGCCTACAGATGGCAAGGCCGCCAAGGTCTTCAAGAAGTACCTGAGGTTTGTGGGGCCTGGCCTCATGATTTCCGTGGCTTACATGGACCCTGGTAACTACGCTACGGACGTGCAAGCTGGTGCATCCTTCAAGTACTCGCTCTTATTCATCATTCTGCTCTCCAATATCATCGCCATCTTCCTCCAGAGTCTCTGTATCAAGCTCGGATCCGTCACAGGTTTAGACCTCTCCAGGGCCTGCAGAGAACACCTTCCAAAGTGGCTCAACTTGGTGCTCTGGTTCTTTGCTGAATGTGCCATCATCTCCACAGATGTTGCCGAAGTCATTGGTACTGCCATCGCTCTCAATATTCTTATCAAAGTTCCTCTCCCTGCCGGTGTCGTGATCACCGTTGTTGATGTGTTGTTCGTTTTGATGGCCTACAGACCGGGATCTTCGCTCAAGTTTGTTCGTCTTTTCGAGTACGCCGTGGCGCTGCTTGTGCTTGGTGTCGTCATTTGCTTCTGTGTCCAGCTTGGCCTCATGCCAGCAGTCAACCCGCGTGAGCTCTTCAGAGGCTACGCCCCATCCAAGGAAATGTTCCAGGGCAATGGTATGTACACCGCCTGTTCGATCTTGGGTGCCACTGTGATGCCACACTCTCTGTTCTTGGGATCGGGTCTTGTCCAGCCACGTCTTCGTGAGTTTGACATGGAGAACAACTACTACAAGATTCCAGCTGGTGAAGACGCCGAGGAGGCTTACTACTCCTACAGACCAACAGCCAAGGCCATCAAGTACGCGATGAAGTACTCCATCGCCGAACTTGCCATCACCCTTTTCACGTTCGCTCTTTTCGTCAACTCTGCCATTCTGATTGTCTCTGCTGCCTCTCTCTACGGCACTGAAGAAGCCGCGGATGCTGACTTGTACGCCATCCACGACCTGCTGAGCGACACGATTGCTCCAGTTGCCGGTACGTTGTTCATGATTGCCCTGCTCTTCTCTGGTCAGAGTGCAGGTATCGTGTGCACCATTGCCGGTCAGATTGTCTCTGAAGGTCATCTCCACTGGACGATCAAGCCATGGAAGAGAAGAATCGCCACGCGTGCCATCAGTATCGTGCCCTGTCTCATCATCTCTTTGTCCATCGGTAAGTCTGGTTTATCCGATGCATTGAATGCCTCCCAGGTTGTCCTGTCGATCTTGTTGCCCTTCCTCACTGCCCCTCTGATCTACTTCACCTCCAAGAAGTCTATTATGAAAGTCGAGGTTATGGATGAGCACGGCGGTGAGGTTGAGTCCGTCGAGGAGGAGCCGGAGAAGAAGTACCTCGACATGTCCAACAACTGGATCACAACTCTGATCGCCTTCTTCATCTGGTTGTTCATCTCCGTGCTGAACGTTTACATGATTGTCAAGTTGGGTATCAACGGTGGTCTTTGAATGAAACGTAATAACATGCTCTATCAACTTGTAGATATAAAAAAAGATGGGAACAGTCCATGATATAAACAGACACCTAGTACAGAGCCTTGGACCCAGCTTCAGTGAGGATAAACATTCGTATAGAAAACGTGATGAGAGGAGATAAAACGACGACAAACAGGAAAGATTCAAACATCATAAAGAAAAGTGTAGAATTGAATGGTGAAAACAAGACATCTTGGGGGGTTTTAGTAAAGGAACTCAATCATATATGAGAGCTCAGACTTTAGAACCCAAGGAAACGTTTCACCAAGTCTGTGACGGACAACCCTCTTTCCACGAGCTCATCGAAGGCTCTTGGGACCAGTGTGGAGTTACCAGTGGTGGTACTGTTGGAGAAGTAGGCGTCAGTGGTGGTGGACTCCAGTGTCGTGGTGTAGTTGTTGTAGCCGGTAGAAGAAGCGGCGGAGGCAGAAGCGGTCACGGTAGGCGTCAAGGTGGAGGTCAAGTAGATGACAGAAGTGGTGGTCTGCTCAACCTCGGTGGTGGCGGCGGTGGTGAACTCCTGGCCATCGGATCCAGTGAAGGTGAAGGAAGCAGTCATGGTGACAGTGACAACACCGGTGGAAACGGAGGAAGCATAACAGCTGTCAGGGGTCTCAGTAACGGTGACTGTGACAGTGGCAGGGTTAGCAGTGGAGGACTCAGCAGCGGAGGCGGAGACGGAGGAGTCAGCGTCAGCGGCGTAGTTGAGACCGTCAATGGAGAGGGAGTCATCAGAAGCAGAGGAGGTCACAGCGGTCTCGGTGGTCTCGGTGGTGGTGCCAGCAGTAGAAACAGTGCTGGAGCCGTCGTCCAAGGTGATGGTGGTGAGGATCAAGGAAGTGATGGTGGTGTCCTCATCGGAAGAAGAGGCAACAGCGGCGGTGGTGGCTGGGTCAGAGTAGGTGGATGCGGTCTCAGTTGGTGTGTAACCATCAGGGTCAGAGTCGGAGTCGACGGTGACGGTGGAGTAATAGACGATGGTGGTGGTAGCGAAGGAAGTGGTAGTACTACCCACAGAGTCGGTGGTCACAACGGTGGTGGCGATTGCGGTGGTGATGGCGGTGGTCTCCTCGGTGGCGGAGGAGGAGGCGATGTAGGTGCCGTTGTCAGCTCTCTTCATCAGGTTGTCGAATCTGAGAGCCAAGTTGGCGTAGGCGGAGACCATAGGGATGGCAGCCAAAGGAAGGAGAGTGTTGAGACGCATCGAACTGTGGTAGTGGAGGTGGCGGTGGGAGTGAAGGTGTTTCTTGCTCTGGGTATAGCTTTCTTAATCGTACTTGAGAATCGTCCGGAACGAGTGTATCGAGGTGAGTAGACGATTGTGAGGGGAGAGATTCGTAGCGAGGGTCAGGGGGAAAGGAGTGGACGAGACAGTGAAGCTCAAAGAGTTTGTAACCGACGAAAGAATCTGGTGGTGATTTCTTCTTAAAACACCTTGTCCAGCAGACCTAAGGTGGGTGGGCGCAACGGCCCTTTTAAACAGGAGTCTGACCTTCAGCCCAGCACCGGCCACAGCCTGGCGATTGTGCGCAAGACATCGGTATGGCCGGCGTTGCTGAAGGGACGATGCAGCGAAATCAAAACACAGCTGCAGGTGTAAGGGCGGATCGCGAGGGCTGTTGGGGCCATTTATTGGGGTTTAACTATAGTTTGGAGGGCACTTGGAAAGATGAGAGTAGCTTGGATGTATATGTATGGTATGGTATAACATTATTGACTGAAAAGTGTATT
>JAJMKQ010000377.1:0-12587 GCA_030569395.1 Petasospora rhodanensis
AGGTTCCCTCTTCAATCCAGCAAAGAAGACAACCACAAAGAAGGCCGCCGCTAAGCCAAAGAAGGAAGTTAATACCAAGAAGCCATCTATCAAGCGTCCCGCTTCAGCATACAGTCTCTATGTCAAGGACCAGTTCAAGACCAACTCCGCTGAGTTGATGTCGTACAGCTTCAACGACAGAGCTAAGCTTCTTTCCCAGAGATGGAGTTCGTTGTCGTCTACCGAAAAGCAGCCCTACGTTGCCGCACATGCCAGTGACTTGGCCAGATATGAGACCGAGAAGCTCGAAGCTGCCAAAAAGGCTCCACCAAAGAGACCATTGGGTGCTTACTTCTCTTGGGTCAACACTGAGAGAGAGTACTTGAAGCAGGCCCATCCAGAGGCTTCTGTGACTGAGTTGGCTAAGATTGCTGGTGAGAAGTGGAGATCGCTCCCAGACTTTGAGAAGAGTGAGTTTGAGGCCAAGTCCAAGACCGAGATGGAGGCCTGGAAGTCTGAGTACGCCAAGTGGAAGGCCACAGCTGCCGCTAACTGAAGGTGATGTGACCCAGAAAAGTTATCTACTGGTTTGATGTTCTCACTGTGTTTAAACTCTTATTTTTGTTATCTTTTGTTTACTTTTTGATTACCCCAATGATACTTCTTGAATACTTGTAGAAGTACACTTAGGTCTTGACGTTGTATCAGGGGATTAGAAGCCTGACGCTGTTGTTATACGACAAGCTTAGCTGATTAATCTATTGCGATTATGTATTAGTTCAAAAACAGATCCTGAGACTAGTGCATGCCAATAAATAACAACGCGGTCAGCCACCCAATAAATAAGAGCTTATCATCTCATCTTCAGCCCATGTAGAATCCAACCAAGCAGTTCTCCAACATCCTCTCGTAGTTCACCCAAGCGTGATACTTCATAAATAACAATGTTCCATCTTTTCCAGCACATTTCATCACTTCCTCGACACCACCAGGGTGGAATCTGACGTATGGCGTAATATTGTAGACTTTGCCTCTCAAAACGGTCCAACAGTCCTCCTGAGACTTATGCTGTTTCAACATCTCCTTTGTCACTCTCATGGGGAAGTCACGAGGATCGATACCCCTCAAGTTCTCGCCACTGGTGTTCAAGCGGGCCCAGTCAAGAGGGGAACAACCCGGTTGCAGCACCACTTTGTTGCGTGCTCCTGCCCTCTGTGATGAGTTTGGCGCTGGAAACATCGCACCTGCGGCCGGTTGCGGTGGACCTCGGATCACCGGGGCTGTTACTGTGATAGGTAGTGGGTCCCTTTGGGGAACTGGTCCCCCACGGTTTTGGACTGGAATTGTGCCTCTCAGCGTGGTGACATTTGAACGTGGTGTAGTGATTGGTGTCTGTAGTGATGATGATGCTGATGACGGTCGCGTTTGATGGGACCGCTGTGCCTGCAGTCGTGCCTCTATGGGATTCAGGGGTTTCTGTGAGCTCCCTTCCTCCATGTTCGTGCCTCGTATGTCCAAAAATAATGCGTGTTTATCTGTTGTTTTCAAACATCTCCACAGAAATGCAGGCTTCGATGGCGAAGAGGCGAAGAGCGAAGAGGGAGGAGCGCCCAGACACCCGGACACCACCTAATCCGCGAACCCGTTCGATGGGCTTCCGCGCGCGCCACCCAGCACCCGGCGTTGTCTCCGCCACGGGCCAGATATCGTCATCCGACATCACTCGCGGGTTGATCAGCTGGAATCCACGCTAAAAAGTTACGCCCCTCCTCCAGGGTTTCTCATTCACCACTACCTCTTTGCAACTCTTAGCAGCGCACCGAGCCACCATCGACGACCTCCGCAGATCGTCCACGCCACTCGTACTCCACTACATACCCGCCCACCCATTCAGTCTCGGCACTCGCACACTCGCAACGCATCCGTCCGGGGCAGGTTGAGACGTAAACGCTCGCAACCCCTGACCTTCTCCGTTGTTATTCCCGCCCTGGGCCTCTATGTCCCTCTTGGAACAGCTCGTCGCCAAAGTTCAGAATAACCACGCACCAAGAGCGCTCGTCTCCAGAGAGGACTGGCTCAGACACATATCCGGCAACTACCTCGAGTACCTCTACAACAAACACTGGAAGTTTGCTGCCTCCTCCACCCGAATTCGTATGCTCGTGGCCACCTCACTGGCACTTGTTTCCGTCTACATCGTATCCCCAACCATCTCATACTATCTCCAGTCCGAAGAGCAACGCAAGAAGATGTTCTCCTCCAAGAGACAGGACAAACACACCACGGGTCTCATCAACACCCGGAACGACTGCTTCGCCAACTCGTCCATCCAGGCATTCGCCGCCCTTCCGGGCCTCAATGACTACCTAAACGAGCTCTGCAAACAACATAAGCTTCTCGAGTCGCTCCCTCTTCCCAAGGATGACCCGCCTCCAGAGATTCCTCTCCACATTGCTCTGGCCACGATAGTCCAGCAGCTCCAGGAGCCAGTGCTGCACTCGAAACAGATTTCCGTCTGGACATTCCTCCATGTCATTGAGAAGATCTTCAACTCTCGCATCTCGACAAACCAGAACGATGCACACGAACTCGTACAACTCATTCTTGAGACATTGGACAATGAGACCACAAAGCTCAAAAAGTACACCAAAAAGCACAAACTCAACCTCGTGATTCCAGAGCTACCCTTCAACGGTCTGCTTGCCGACCAGCTCACATGTTACTCGTGCCTCAATTCATCCAAACCGTCGTTCCATCCATTCTCCGTGCTCTCACTCGCAGTGCCGCAGGAGAAGTTCACCACTCTCAACGACATGCTCAAGAACAACGAGATGGAAACCATCAACGGCTACCACTGTCTGCGGTGCAAAATCAAGGCCATTCTGAAAGTTGAGAACGAGAGAACAGACTCCATATCCGAGGAAGAATCACAGCTTATCTCAAGACTGAAGGTTTTGGAGCCAAACCTGACCATCAATGACGACTTGCCAAAGGATCTGGATGATTTTGTCAAGAACTACAACGCTAATGGGTTCAAGACTGACGATTTGCTCTCGATGATTGTGAAAAAAACTCTTGTGATCAAGCCACCAAAAGTGCTCACCGTCCATTTATCAAGATCGATGTACACCGCCAACCATCTCACTAGAAATGGATGCCGTGTTGAGTTTGAAGAGGTGCTGAACATTGACGTTGATGAGAATTTGGCCAAGGAGTATGAGGTGAGACAGAAGGCTGCTCGTAAGGAGAAGAAAGTTAAAGTGAGCACGACTGTTACTCCACATGGTGAAGTCATTGAGGAGGCCCAGGAAGATGAGGCGTCTATTGAGGATGACATCGATGGCATCGAGGGCTATGACGATGACAGACACGAACCTGAGCAGTTGAAGAGAATCCACTCCAAGGTGTTGACAGAGCATGACGAAGATGCTTCCGTTGCGGAGGTTGAACATTCCGAGAACCCAGATGATTCCGATCACTTGGCTTCATCCACCGATGCCACGAGTATTGGATCAAAAGACCGTCTTGCCGACGACGAAGATGATGAAGACCCAGATGATGTTGCAGAAGATGACAGTGAGGATACCGCCTCCGAAGAGCTTAACATCACCAAGGACAAGGCCAAGTATCGCCTTCGTGCCATGATCAGACATCAGGGCACACATCAGATGGGTCACTATGAGTGCTACCGTCACAAACCACTCTTCGTCAAGGATACAATTACTGATACCGTTGTCTGTTTGTCCCCAAAGATCAACTTCGGCGAAGAAGAGCCGCAGCCAGAGCCAGAGACCCAGTCCTCCATCTCCTCCTCTCCACCATCGAACTCTGCTTTCCTGCAACCAGGATCACCGGTGAACTCTCCATTGGAGAGCATATCGAGAAATTCCAGAAGCTCTGTTGATGACACTGACGACACGCAGTTCTCGAAGTTCAGAAGCAGACTTGGCTCCATTGTTGGCCGTCGTTCCTCCGTTGGATCGTCTCCAACTCCAGGTCGTCGCCAGTCCGTTGCCCATATGGTGTCTACCCCGGCTCCTGAGATCGTCGCCACTGACTTTGAGCAGCTCAACTTGAACAGCTCCAAGAAGAAGAGATATAAAAAGGTGCCCACTGTGTCGAAATACCCATACTGGAGAATCTCTGATACAAATGTTTCCGAGGTGAAGAAGGACCAACTTCTCTGTGAGAAGACAGCCGTGTACATGTTGTACTATGAGAAGGTGGAGTGAATTCGGTGTACAAATGAGGCATTTTTTATAGAGATACAACACAAGCTTTGTCGTAGATACTTTCATTAATAAAACTATGGTACAAGAACTGAACGTGGACATTCATCAACAGTAAACTAACATGGCGGAACAATCAGAAAATGACAGCAACAACATCACCAGCGTCAACCATGTCACCGTTGGTGTGTACAATCTTCAACACCTTACCCTTCTTTGGAGCACTGACAGTCATCTCAGTCTTCATAGCTTCAATGACAATCAAGCCCTGGCCAGCCTCAACTTCATCACCAGCCTTGGCCAGTGGCTTCCAGAATCTACCACTGTTCTCAGAGTACACCAATTCAGCACCCTCTGGGTAGGTCTCCTCCTCAGCAGCCTTCGAACCACCAGACTGCTCCAACTCAGCGTTAGCCACCTGAATCAGCTGAGCAAACTCAGCAGACTTCTCACCCTTCTGAGAAGCCTCAAAGGCAGCAATAGACTCAGAGTTCTTCTCAATCCATCTCAAATACTCCTCGTGATCAAACACAGACTCCTCAAAGTCAACCTTGAAGTGGCCGTGCTTGGCGTCCTCGGTGAACTTGTCCAACTCCTCCTCAGTCACTGGGTAGAACTCAACCTGGTCAAATGGAGTCAAGAGCCATGGGTGCTCAGTAGAGTGGGCACCGAGTTTGAGCTTGTCCCAAATTGGAATGGTACGTCCCACAAGCTGGTAACCACCTGGAGAGTCCATGGCGTAGATGCACATGTACATACCACCGATACCAACAGCACCGTTTGGAGTGTAAGTTCTGGCTGGGTTGTACTTGGTACCGAGGAATCTCTGGCGTGGGTCCAATGGAACGGCACATGGAGCACCGAGGAACACGTCACCAAGGCCAAGAACCAAAAATCTGGCAGAGTAGAGCATATCCTTGACGTCATCACGGGTGATGTCGTTCACGTCGGCAATGAAGTCAACGTTGTTTGGCAACCATGGAGCCTCGGAACGGATCGTCTCACGGTAACGGGTCACAGCGTCCAACACCATGCTGTCCTCAAAGGCCATTGGCAGCTTGAACACCTTCGACTTGATCTTCCACTTGTTCTCAAAGAGGATCTCACGCTCGTATGCAATCAACGTCTCAATCAAGTCGCTTTGGGAGATGGCGTTACCGTCAAACTCAACAAGAACAGATCTGACACCCTGAGACATCTCCACAATACCAATAGTCTGGTGGGTGTTGACGAGCTCAGTGAGTCTGTTGATTCTGTAACTGATGTTCAAGTCCAACTTCAAGTCGCCGTACTCAACAAGAACATAACGGTCACCAGCCTGTCTGTAGGTAACCAATGGTGCCTGGTCGTATGGCTTGAAAGTCGTGACAACTGGGTTCTCTGGCTTTGGTAAGGCAAGAGCAGCCACATCTGTTGGGTAACCACCGGTGAAGGAGTTGACGGTGGTGTCCTGCTTAGCCTTCAGCTCTCTGGCAGTAGCGTACGAGATTGGCACAAACTGGATCAAATCACCTGGCTTCACCTGACCAATCTTCCACATCTCAGCATCAGAGACAACGGCTTCACAGACGAAACCACCAAGGGATGGACCGTCACAAGTCAAGATGACTGGCTCATCACCAGTGAAGTTGATGGCACCAATGGAGTAGACATAGTCGTGCTGGTTGGATGGATGCAAACCAGCCTCACCACCGTCAAGTCTGGCCCACTTTGGCTTAGGACCAATGAGTCTGACACCAAATCTGTTCGAATTGTAGTGCACTTTCCACTTCTCAGAGAAGAACTCCTCAACGGACTCCTGCTTGAAGAAGTCTGGGGAACCGTGAGGACCACAAGTGACACCGACAGTCCACTCCTTAGCCTCAAGTTGTGGGATCAACTCCTTTGGAAGGGCAGCTGGCTCAGACTCTGGAGATGGCAAAGTGTTGGATGGCAAGTATGGCTGGCCGAGGAAGAGAACGTCACCAACCTTGAGCACACGGCCGTTGTAACCACCCATGTTACCGAGAGCGAACGTGGATCTGGAACCCAAATACTCAGTCACGTCAATACCACCTCTGATGGCCAAGTAGGCTCTGCAACCCTTGGTCAACTTGCCGATCGAGAGCTTGTCACCTCTCTTCAAGTTCACTGGCTCCCACTGCTTCACAACAGTGTCGTTCACCTTGACCTCAACCTCACCACCAGTGACAGCAATGACAGTGTCAGTATGGAAGAGCATCGATGGACCGTTCAAAGTAATCTCAATGGCTGGAGAAGCGTTGGCGTTACCGACAATCTTGTTGGCCAATCTGTGAGAGTACGAGTCCATTGGTCCAGATGGAGGAACACCGATTCTCCAATAGCCAGATCTGCCCGGGTAGTCCTGGACAGTGGTGTAGGCACCCGGAGTCAAGATCTCAAAGGCGTTGGCCTGGTAGTCGTACGAGTCCAAGATCTTGGTGTGCATCTTGGCCTCTTCAAACATCTCAGAGTTGGCGACAGATCTCAAGTAGTCCAAGTTAGTGATGACACCGTAGACGACAGTCTCATCCAGGGCCTTCTGCAACAGTCTGAGGGCATCGGCACGGTCCTTACCGTGGACAATGATCTTGGCCAAAGTTGGGTCGTACTCTGCAGACACGACGGTACCCTTGTTGACCCAGGTGTCGACACGGGCCCACTCTGGGAAAACGACGTCAGTAAGCTGACCTGGAGATGGCTTGAAGCCCTTGACTGGGTTCTCAGCGTAGAGTCTGGCCTCCATGGAGGCACCGGTGATCTCGATCTTCTGTGACTTGAAGTCTGGGGCGTTGTTGGCGGCAATCTTCAACATCCACTCCACCAAGTCCAAGCCAGTCACAGACTCAGTGATTGGGTGCTCAACCTGGAGACGGGCATTCACTTCCAAGAAGAAAAACTCATCTCTCTTCTCCTCGTAGATGAACTCAACAGTACCGGCACACTTGTAGTTCATGGAAGCACCGAGCTGCTCAGCAGCAGCTCTCATAGCCTGTCTGGTAGACTCTGGCAAGTTTGGAGCTGGGGTCTCTTCAATGATCTTCTGGTTACGACGCTGGAGGGAACAGTCACGTTCACCAATGGCAATGGCGTTACCGAAACCGTCACCAAACATCTGAATCTCAACGTGTCTGGCGTTCTCGACAAATCTCTCCAAGAAAACACCAGAGTCACCGAAGTAGGCCTGACCTTGGTGCTTGACGGTCTCAAACACCTTTGGCAAGTCATCCAAGAGATCAACCTTCTGCAAACCGATACCACCACCACCTGCGGTGGACTTGAGCATAACCTTGACGGAGGTCTCTGGGTCGTTGGACAGACCGAGCTTCTTGGCAAATGCAACAGCCTCCTCAACGTCGGCAATCAGGCCGGAACCAGGGACAAGTGGGACACCAGCCTTCTCAGCAATCTCTCTAGCAGAGTGCTTGAGACCGAGCTTTCTGATCGAATCACCAGAAGGACCGACAAAGACGATACCCTCCTTCTCACATCTGTCAGCAAAGTCGGCATTCTCAGAGAGGAAACCGTAACCTGGGATGATGGCCTCGGCCTTGGACTCCTTAGCAGCGGCAATCACCTTGTCAATGTTAATGTAGGTTTCAGCGGCAGAATTACCGTGGAGTGGGACGGCAACGTCAGCGTCCAAAACATGCTGGGAGTACTTGTCTGGGTCGGAGTAGATGGCCACAGCCTTGATCCCGAGTTTCTTCAAGGTTCTCATGATACGGACGGCAATCTCACCTCTGTTGGCAACGAGAACGGTGTTGAATGGCTTCTTGGTCTCCTGAGCCTTGGTGGACTCAATGTAGTTTCTCCAACCACCAAAGGAGGTGATGTCCTTAGTACCCTTCTGAGTGTAGCCAATCTCCTCACAGATGAAGGACTTGACCCACTCACCGCTCTCGAGCTCCACAGAACCAATACCCAAAGGCTCTGGCACCATGGCGATGAACTCACCAAATCTCTCCTTTGGCACGGCGTACACCTCGATGGCAATCTTGGAGCCCAACTCAGCGACACGTCTCAAACCTGGCTTAGCGACTGGACCAGTCTTTGGAAGGGCGTAGAGCTTGTAGTTCTCAGAGGTGGTGGTGGCCTGGAGCAAAGTTGCATTCACCTTCTCCAGCTGCCAGTGCAGGGCCATACCGGACAAGTGAGCACCAACAACTGCGAGTTTGATGGAGTTGGCCAATGAAGGTTGTGGAACGGTGTACTCGTCACCGAGACGGGACAGAGCCTTGGTAGCACCGAGTGTTCTCTCTGCTGGTGGGAAGGCCTGCTTGAGGTAACGGGAACCCAACTCGAACAAGGCATGCTCGGTGAACTTCTTACCGATGAGTGTGACACCGTTTGGCAAGCCGTCTGGTCTGAAGCCAGCTGGGAGGGCAAGAGCACACATGTCAGCCAAGTTGACAAAGTTGGTCCATGTGCCCTGCTGGGAGTTGACGAGGACAGGCTCCTTCTCCAAGTCTTCGAGGGTTGGGTTGAGTGGACAAGTTGGCACAGCCAACACGTCAATCTCCTCCATCATCTTGCGCACCTTCTGCAAGATGCCCTGTCTCTTGTACTCGTACTTGAACGCGTCAGCGGCATCAAACTTGGTTGCTGTCTTGATGATACCGATAACTGTCTTGTCCAAAGTCTCCTCTGGTGGGTTCGTGGCGAGGAAGTCTCTCACGGCGGCGTATCTCTCACCGACCCAGGCGCCTTCGTAGAGACACTTGGCGAGGTCCAGAAGATCGGAAAAGTCCACGGCGATAACCTCACAGCCGAGTTTGCTGAGGTTCTCCACAGCCTTCTGGTAGAGCTTTGGGTTCTCGGTCTCGCCATACCATGGGAGCTGTGTTGGAATGGCCACCTTTGGCTTAGCACCGAAGCTGATGAGCGGGTTAGCAGGAAGTGGTCTTGAGTACTCGTCGTTGTCAACGTCAGGCTGGGCCATCACGTTGAAGGCGGTCTGGGCGTCTTGGAGTGTGAGGGCAAAGACACCAACACAGTCAAGTGACTTGCAAGCCGGCACGACACCGGAGCACGAGAAGACGCCGACGGACGGTTTGATGGAGATGAGGTTGTTGAGGGCAGCTGGGACACGCGTGGATCCAGCAGTGTCTGTGGTGAGTGCGAGGGCGGCGATACCACGACCCACGACGCTGGCAGATCCAGAAGAGGAGCCACCGGAAACGTGCTTGTCGCTGAAGGTGTTTGGGACACGGCCGTATGGTGATCTGACACCCACGAGCCCTGTGGCGAACTGGTCGAGATTCGTCTTACCAATGATGATGGCACCCTGCTCTCTGAGCAGCGCCACAACGGTGGAGTCTTTCTCTGGAGTGTAGGCGAATGATGGGCAGGCGGCGGTGGTGTTGAAGCCCTTCACGTCGATGTTATCCTTGACGGCGACCGGGACACCGAAGAGCTTGAGGGACTCCTTGTTGGAACGTGACTGGAGAATCTTCCATTGGTGTTCTATATCTTCTGCGGAGGCGACCGAGATCCAGGCCGGGTCCTCTGGGGCCGTCTTCTGCGCAGCCACGAGTTGCTGGAGCGTGGTGAGCGAGACCTGCGGCGTGCTCTTGTGATGGAAGGCGAGCCAGTCGGCGATTGTCCAGCCGGTTGTGTCCACCATTGTGCGAGTGAATGTGTTGTTGCTGTGTTTGATGAAGGGGCAGCCGACTAGGGGCGGCGTGGATGCCGGGCAGGGAAGGGGGTCCGACGGGGCGTTTTATACGGGGCCGGCCGTGATCTGGGCCTGATCGGTTTTTCCACTCGTTATCGCACGCCGGCGCTTTGTGTCAACCGCAGCTCGCCGAAACGTCGGGCAGCTGGCGAGTGCCGGGTGCGGCCAGCGTTGGCGGTTGTGGCCGGTTGCGCAAGGTCGGCGGTGTGTCTGGGAGACGGTGGGCGCTCCTGGGTGCTATGAGCGATACATCAAGGCTATACAACGCCCACCCACTCACCAAGACATTCCCAGCCTGCCAGCTCTCCATCACCCATGGCCCTGTTGTAGTCGTGGCCCGCACCAATATTTTTGATAACGTCAGGCCCCTGGGCTGTCCATCGGCGAAAAGCGTATGGGCCTACGGCCGTTGCCTCGAACTTTGACATCAACGCTGGTACAGCACCGCACTACGAGGTCTAAGCATATCCACTGAGCCCGAAGCCATGAACTCATCGTAGCCACAGAAGCGAACCACACAAAGCTTACCAGCCAATCACACGTCTCGGAAATTATCGAGAGCTGTCCTTGGGACGCTGGTGAGCCCACCGGCGGGAAGCCCTAGGGCGAGGGGCGAGGGCAGAGGTGTATGGGAGACCATCACCAAGACGCATGCCCAAACCCTACCACACACCGATAAGCCATCTACAATGTCACAACCAGTTTACATAGGTCCCAGCCCCCTTGCTGCCCCGCTGGCTGCCTGACTGCCCATCCAACTGGCCTTCTTCCCCACACTCCTCCAAACCACGGGCAGCAGCCCGTGCTCTTCATGCGGCGGCCCCTCAGTCGGCTTTAGCCTTCTTTTCGCCAGAGATGGCAAAAACCGGTGCGCGCGTTCTGATTGGCGGATTTAGTGATCTGTGTGGCCCGCGCGCCATACAACGAAGGGTTCGCCGGAGATGGGCGAGGGCTCCAACTCCCAGCAGCTGTCAACAGGGGGAAGCGACACGCGATGGGCTAGAGCGTAGCACAAGTACAAATGGTACGTGTAATGTTACAGAAAAGATGTGGGGTCCTATACAAAGACAAAAAGAAGATTCACAACACCTGGATCCAGAAAGTCAGCTTCTCAATCTTCATATTCACCTGCTCTTGCAGTCTCGTTCTGCTCTCCTCGGCAGGTGCATCAACGGCAACTTCAAATACAACAGTGTTGAGTCCCAGAGGCAACTTGAGCTCATACCTTGACGTCAACTGTCTCCCACTGTCAGCGTAATGGATCGATGGCACAGGGTTCACACGCTCACCATTCACTGTGAGTGACGCCTGGTGCTTCTTCTTTAACAGATCATCGTTCAAACCGGCAGACACAGACACAGCACCTTGTTGACGTTGGAGCACAATAGCGTAGCTCGACACTGGGAAGTCAGATGCAAGGAATCTGTGCTCAAACCAGTTCTGAATGGGCTGGAGAGGTGTCCCAGCGCTAGACATTGGTCTTGATACCTGCTTGTAGACACTTCTCGACGACGTGATGACAATCTCCTGAATGGAAGCCTCTGAAGCTGGTCTGTTGGAAACCCTAGGTCCAGTGGATGGAAGTTTCAATTCTGGTTCTTGTGGGATTTGCTCCTCCACAACTGGCTGTTCATCGTCGTTCGCCATCTCCACATCACTGTCACTTTCCGAGTGTTCTTTGTGTTGTTCACCGAATCCCAAAAGGTCCGTGTTCCCAAGGGCAAGCTCATCTGGAATCGGCAATGTTCCCTCTCTAGCGTGGAGTGTGAGGCTGAGCTTGGTCTTTGGTGGCTTGATTTTGAGCTTGACAGATGGCATTCCAGGAGAATCTCCTCTCTCTTTCAAAGCAGCAACACGTGCAGCCTCAATCTCTCTGTTCACCTCATCCATTCTCTTGTGGAAGTAATCCTGTAACGTGATTGAGTCAGAATAGAGCAACGTCCCTTCATCGTTATAAGCCTGTGCGTTCTTCCAAACAAGCTCAACTTGGTTTTGGAACTGCCCCATCGACTTGATTCTTCCCGCCAAGATGTTCTCCTTCACAGTGTTAAGCGACATTGGCTTCTTAATGATTCTGTAGTAGTCTGGGAACTCCTTGCGACTCACCTCGTTGGCGAACGGATCTCCAATACGGGTGCCATCCACTTCATAGTTGATCAACTCGTCCAACACCATGAGGAACCTAGCCTTCTGTGTCATGCCGCCGTGTGGAGTTCCAGGAGTGCCTGGAGTCTTAGCAGGTGTACCGTTGGACCCTGGCGGTGCGGGTGGCTTCACTTTGATTCGTGTGATGTTGGACTTTGCCGGTGTTGACAGCTCCTTCTCCTTCTTAACTGACTTGACTGGCTCTTCGTCCTCCTCGGACTCGGGCTCATACTCGGGCTCATCATCAGCTTCGTTGGTTTCGTTGTGCTGGCTGACCTGATCCTTGACGAAGTTGAGGATCTGGATCGAGTTCTGTGCGATCTCACTCTCCTCAACGTTGTAGGTGTTTGCGTTGTCAGCCATGAGTTGGAAGTCTGCGACGAATTCATCCGCGGTAGTGTAGACCTTGCTGTTCACCTTAGACTTGATCTCTTGGATGGATATTGGGGTCTTGATGATGTCGTAGTAGTCTGGGAGGTACTTCTTCGAGGGAAGCTTCATGAAGTCGATGGCTGTTGGAAGGTCAGAGACGAGCTTGAGCGTCGAGTCGAGGAACG
>JAJMKQ010000378.1:0-12510 GCA_030569395.1 Petasospora rhodanensis
CTGCTCGACGACGACTTTGACAACAACTACAGAGAGCAACGACTCCAAGAGCTCAGTCATCAGTTCAAGCAGTCCAAGAAGCAGATGAGTGAACAAGGCCATGGATCTGTGGAAACGCTACTCTCCGAAGAACAAGTGCTCAAGATCACCACAACGTCGCCACTCACAGTCATCCATTTCTTCCATGAGAAGTTCTCCAAGTGTATCAAAATGGACGACAAGCTTCAAACATTGGCACAAAAGCACATCTCCACAAAATTTATAAGAGTCAGTGTCGATAACGCTCCGTTCCTCGTGACGCGTCTTCAAGTGAAAGTTCTCCCATGTGTCATCTTCTACATCAAGGGTGTTGAAAGTGGTCGTATTGTCGGATTTGATCATTTGGATTACGATGCCAAGAAGGATGACTTCACCATCCAGAGTTTGGAGGCGTACATGCTCAGCAAGGGAGTGCTACAGAGAAAGGCGCAGAACTATCAGAGACTCACTCAAAGGCAAGAAGTTGAAGATGAGGAAAGTGATCTGGATCTCTAAGAGTGGTGTAAGATGCGAATATTTGTACATTTCAACGATCAACGAGATAAATAATGCGTAGTCATAACAGTAGTTCATTAGCCATTCCCCGTCTCCTTCTTCATTACTCGGCATTGCACAGCAAAGCGTCAATCAATCTCAACCACCAGGTTCTTCTCTTCGACACAACCCGCTTCTCCATAAGCTGGTCGGAGTTAACGACAACATGGTCAATGGAGCCCATTCGGGATCTTCGTCTGTTCTGTAACACCAGATCTCCAATGTCGGGAGGTGGGGTCTTCGGACGTCTCTGAGATGCGCCAATTGGTGGAATGCTGAGCACGCTCCCGTCCAATTCTTGTAACGAGTGGATCTGTCTGCTCTCCTGAGAGCCAACAGACATAGTGAGAGTGTGGTGGCGTCGCGGGTGTCAAGTAATTTCCGTTATAGCCAGCGGCCCAGCTAGGGAGGTGCTAACGCGTAAAACGGAGAGATGGATTGCCCGCGATGAGCATAACCCACGGCGTCAGATGGTATGTCTGAGATACTCTGGGTGTACCGGGAATTAGGTCGCATCACTCTACCATTGGTCTATTAACTCCACTAACCATCTTCTGGTCATATCTGTGGACAAACACCACCACCTATCCGCCGATAAAACCAACGCCATGGCATTTTTGACATGTGTCACGTGCACCACTATAGTGGTGTCCGGGTGTCGATGTTTCGATCGCGAATGGGGTTACCCTCTCTCACCGACATCCCACCCGGACTCTGAAAAGTTTTGTGTGTGGCGCGAACCAGGCGCCCGCGGAGTCGCGACCGTCGCCGACGATAAATTTTTCACTGGTGTCCCGCCTCCTTCCTCCTCTCCGGCACATCTTCCCTTTCTTCTTTTCTCCATCTCTTGGTGAGAAAGAAGCATTTTCCCTTTGCAGACGAGCCAAGATGCAGATCTTTGTTAAAACCCTCACGGGTAAGACCATTACCTTGGAGGTTGAGTCCTCCGACACCATTGACAACGTCAAGTCCAAAATCCAGGACAAAGAGGGTATCCCACCTGACCAGCAGAGACTTATCTTCGCTGGTAAGCAGTTGGAGGATGGCAGAACCTTGTCTGACTACAACATCCAGAAGGAGTCCACTCTTCACTTGGTCCTCAGATTGAGAGGTGGTGGTAAGAAGAGAAAGAAAAAAGTCTACACCACCCCAAAGAAGGTTAAGCACAAGCACAAAAAGGTCAAACTTGCTGTCTTGACTTACTACAAGGTTGACTCTGACGGTAACGTTGAGAGACTCAGAAGAGAGTGTCCAGCTGAGACCTGTGGTGCTGGTGTCTTCATGGCCAACCACGGTGACAGACAGTACTGTGGTAAGTGTCACTTGACCATCAAGGCTAAGAACTAAGGTTCCTGTTGACGTATTTGTTAATCTCAATGAATAGTCTTGTACTTTATACTGATTGTAGTTAGTGTTTTTGCCTAGTACCGCCTATGAACAATATTATACGAGAGTAGTAATGCTAAATGTGTGATTTAGATGCTATATGAACGGACCCAACTCTTCAAAGTTGTCCTGGATGCAAATGACGGGGCAATGAAATGGTTCTTGCGTCTTGATGGTGTACTGCCCGTGGACTCATCATCTCTCATAGTACCTGGGTGTTTTGACCGATGGCTCCGAAGCCAACGTGATGGCCCCAAAAACACAGACCTTCCCAGAACAAACGCCCACATGGCGTTGACTTCCTCTCCTTCTCCTCATGAAAACGATAAAATGCAGAAACGAATGAATGAATGAACGAAACGAAAATGACTGGAAAGCAAAAGAAAAAAATATATGGTGTAAACCTCCCTCAGGAGCTGGGGAAAAAAAGCTCAACAGTTCATAGACAACTGGACAACCGCCTCCTTCAACTGCTTGTTCTCCATCTTCAACTCAAATCTCTTAATCTCAGACTTCTTCAACTCCTCCATGGCTCTCTCAAAGTCCTTGCACTTCTGCTCATACATCTCCTTCAACTTCATCAACTCGTACTCACTGGCTGATAACTGAGGAGAATGGCCCACGGAGTCATCCGAGGTGAGCGATGCTGGGGACAATGCCTTGTCGAAGCAGGACTGTGTAGTGTATGGTGTGTTGGAGATGGAGGATGGCTCAGAGTTCCATTGTTGTGGCTGTGGTTGTGGTTGTGGTTGTGTGGTGTTCTGGTACGGCATTCTGATGTTCTTGGAACTCTCATCAATCTCAGCCAATGCGCTGTTGATGGCTTGGTCAATGTCCAGATCGGAGATGTAGGCTGGGCCATTGTTCTGTGGGAGGTCATTAGGGAAGTGAGAGTCTGGGCCAAAGAAGGCATCGAGGTCGATCTCTGGGACGTTTGTGATCATGGTTGTGTGAGGTGAGGTTGTGGTGTTGGGGATATGAATGGGGCAAAGGTGAGACAAAGAAAAGGGGATGCGAAAGAGAAAAGGAAGAAAGGTAGTTGTGAGATTGGGATCAAATGACAAGGGAACGTGATTGCCAATGATACAGAGAACCTGAGGAAAAGGAGAAAAGGGGAGAAACCGGGAAAGGATCGGAAGGGATGCCGTTTGTTTACAATTCGAAAATTTTTTTTGTATGCGGAGGGGGGAAGAGGCTCAGAGAATTTTCCGCGCGCGATGAGCTGCCATGGAGATCCAATGGGCTGTGCGGTTTTGCATGAAAATAACAGGTGAAAACGGGTGTGAATGGGGTGGTCTTGGCCTTTTGCATAGTGTAGTACCATATATAGCACCTGATCATCTGTTCAAGCTGCCTAAGAGTGTCTCAATTGAAGCCTCAGTGAGCCAAATTTGGAGCTCTCGCTTACATAAGCAAAAAGACGTAATGGTGCAAAAAATAAAATGCTTCCACTGAGATTCGAACTCAGGATCGCTACATTACTAGTGTAGCGCCTTACCAACTTGGCCATAGAAGCTGTTGTTACGGCCACTTGCTGGCGCGCATCGTCCCCAAGGAGGGCTTTAGCTGACGTAAGCATTATGTCATCAATATTGTGGAAACAGCTCACTTCTTACCCATAAAGCACCCTTTTCTGAGTGCTTTGATACCTTGGTCACTCCAACCGATGTAGAGCGTCACATTAAGTCCATTAAGTACTCCCTTTTGTCGAATGACCGAGCGTCCATGCGGGGTATCGCCGCTTCTCTGTAATAATTCACTCAAAAATCCATGCCGTCCATGAGCTCCCCCTGTTGTGCAACAGAAACCAGATATCCAACGGTGGTACTACAAGCGGTTAAACTTTCATAGCTTCATGAGTATACAAATAAAGAAAATCATTGTACATCTTCAGAGTCATTCTATCGTATTCCAAACTGTTTTTTCTCTTTTCTGCTCAACAAGTGTCAAACACCACCAGTGTGTCCTCTCTCAAGCGGTAGAAGCACAGAGGGCGGCACCGACACCGGAACCATCCTTAGCAATCTGGATGTGCACTTTTCTCTCACCATCTGGACCCAATGGCGAAAGAGCGAGTGCGTGTCTGATCATGGATCTGAAACCTGGGTAGAACTCCACAACGGAACCATCGACACCAATCTCACACTCCTTGTGGTATCCCTCGAGGGCCTTTGTTCTGATGAGGATAGCGGCGAGTGGGACAGCAGAGAGGTATGCGGATCTTCTGGAGATGGCACGGACAATCTGCTGGATGGCGAGACGCTCCTCCTCGATGGTTGGAAGTCTGAGTGCCTGCTGAAGCGAGAGTTCGGTCTCTCTCAAGTTCGAAGAGTCGTCAATCTCAATGTGGGAGAGAACCTCAGAGTCCAAGTCGAATGGAGTTCTGAGTCTGTGTGGGAGGGAGTCGTAGTCTGGGTACTGTGTGAAGATGAGTCCCTTGGAGTGGAGCTCCACGAGCACCTGTCTGAGAACCTCACCCATAAACATACCAGAAACACGCTTCTCAAACATGTGGTAGCCTGGGTTTGGAGAGAGCTTGTCGATTCTCTCGTCGTAGATGGTGTTTGGCAAGTACTTCAACTCGTTGTCGAATGAACCCCACTCGGTGTTGACAACCATGTGTGTGGCGCCCTTGGCCTTCAAGTCGGCAACAAGCTTTGGATCGAGCTTCTTGATCTCATCCAATGGCTCCATGTAACAACCGTTGGTACCGGTACCAAAGATGGCACCAATGACGGAGTCACCTTGCTTACCGTTTGGAGAGGCACCGGTGGAGTAGGCGTGTGAGAGGAGGGTACCGACGGTGTCGTTAGCGAGGGCGTTGACGTGGACTGGGCAGTCAATGGCATCGAGTTCCTGCTGCAGGAGCTGAACAACGTCCTTACCGACGGTGTCATGGATCTTGAAACCCTTGGTCCATCTGATCAAAGTACCAGAGCCGAGGGAGAGCTGGTTGACTGGGTAGGAGAAGGTGAAGCCCATCTTGTACTTCTTGCCATCCTCGGTGGCCATGTTGTGGTGGGAAGCGAGGAAGGTCTTGATCTTCTTGGCGAGGTAGGCAAAGAGCTCGTGGGAGGACTCGGCTTCGAGCATGTCCTCTGGGATTCTGGCCTTGCTCTGCTCGAGCTTGAAAGTGGAGTCACCTCTCAACTCGACGGAGCAGACACGGAAGTTGGTACCACCGAGGTCAGCGGCGAGGACGGTGCCTCTCTCACGACCGCTTGGGATTTTGGTGACGTAGGTTGGGATCATTGGGAGACCCTTGGAGTGCTCCTCAGACTTGCTGGCCAGGCCGGTCTCGATGGACTCGATGAAGTAGTCGGTGAGCTCCTTGAGCTTCTTCTCGTCGACGGTGAACTCCTCGACGAGCTGCTTGACGGCTTCTTGCAAAGACATTGTTGTTTGTTGTGTGTGTTTGATTGTTGGATGGGGGGAAGCGCAGCCGAGGGATGAGCACGAGACAAAGAGGATGTGTCCGCTTTTTTATACGCACCGCTCGGCGTTGGGTGTTCACTCCGCAAGAGCGCTCACCTGAGCGTTTTCGCGCACGGCCGCGGTGGACGTTGTCTGTCTTTGGCGGTGGGGTGGGCGGCTTTCTGCCAAACTCACTCGCTGAGCGGAGGGCCTTCCCCGCGGGGAAGTTTTCTGGAGAATCCTGTGATCTCCTTGTATGGGAGTGAGCAGGATTGTGTTCCCGTTGGCTGGGCATCCCCGCTACGGCCAGAAACCGGGAAGCCGCACTCGCCATGTTTGGGCCCAGCCCAGCCCAGACAGACGTACCCCTCCGGAGCGCCCTGCTCCCCAGCCTACGCAGTGGACGGGAGCCGGACGGGGCGCGCGCACCCAACACGCACGCCACCGGAGAAACCCCCGTGGGGCCCGTGGGGACGTGGGGCGTTCACCGTCTGGTGATCACTCTCCGGCTGGTGCTGATCGGCCCATCGGCGGCAGCACCGGTGATCGCGTGGTTTCATGTCCCGTGTCCCTGGTCAGCAGCGGCCAATCAGCCCGCGGCGTAGGGCGCCCCGAACGGTGGGCCCGGTCAGCGCGCGGGATCAGCCGCAGGAAAGTTTTTCCGGGTGGGCTGCTGGTGACGTGGGCGGTGGTGCCGGTGAAGGCGCGGCGGCTTCGGAAGATTTGAAGAGTTACAGTTGGTGATGTGAGTGGTGAGCGGTGAAGGTCCATGAGGCTCGTCTACTACATATGTCAGATTCTCTTAACTCTAAGAAACACATATTGTGCTCCCTGACCCGATGCCCTCAGCTGCCCGTGTGGCGGCCATGACCTGATCTGCTCTGCCCATCTCCCTCACCCCAGCCGGGCTTTCTCCCCACAGAGTCACCGCGACTCAAAAACACAAACAAACGTTGGACTGTGTACATATCTCATCTGACAGCGATCTCGTAAAAACGATCCCGAGTGGAGGCCCCGGACCGAAGCGCCCTCGATCCCACTGCGGAGAGAGTAAACACAGCGAGAAACTCTCCCCGCGCGACAATTCTCGGGACTTCCCTGCGACTCCTATAAAAACCTGGGGAAAGGACCCGAGCACCCGTTCCCGCCTGGCTTATACCCTATTCGCCTCACCAAGATGCCTACCAAACAGTTCACCAACTGGGAGTTCAAACTCTCCAAAAGAACAGACTCCACCCCCTCCTCAATCCCAGACGAATGGCTTCCCTCGCACACCCAGGGTCCAACCACTGAAATCTTCCCAGATCTCCTCCACGCCGGTCTCATCCCGGATCCAATGAAGGACAAGAACGAGCAGTTGTGCCAATGGATCGGATACCACGACTGGGAGTACCGCTCGTCTCTCGAGTTTGAATCCGGCGAGGATGAACAAGTCGATCTCGTCATGCGTGGGCTTGACACATTCGCAGACGTTTACTTCAACGACACACTCGTCATCTCCACAGACAACATGTTTACACGCTACTCTGTCTCCGTCACGCCTAACCAGGGCCTCAACACCCTGAGAATCGTCTTCCACTCTGTCCTCAACGTTGAGATGCCGTACGACCCGGCTGATATCACCGGTGGGATCAAGAGCAGAATGTTTGTTCGTAAGGCACAGTACCACTACGGCTGGGACTGGGGGCCAACGCTCATGACTTGTGGTCTATACAAGCCTGTGGAGTTGTGCTCGTACAGGGGTAAGTTGGATAACGTGTTTGTGGACTATGATGTCAAAGATGTCAAGACTGGTCTGGTGGAGTTTGAAGTCAAGGCTGAGACCACAGGTGAGGTTGATGATGTCAAGTTTGTGATGAAGCACGGTGACACGGTGGTTTGGGAAGGTGACTCTTCTAACGCCAAGGGCTCCATTGAAGCACAGCTATGGTTTCCACATACTCATGGCACTCCATCTCTCTACACCCTGGAGACTACAGTGAACTCCATCACCACAACAACAACCCGCGTCGGGTTCCGCAAAGTTGAGCTTGTTGAAGACCCGCTGGCAGAGGGCACATCCTTTTTCTTCCGTGTCAATGGCATCGATATCTACGCCAACGGTGTCAACTGGATCCCTACTTCCTCATTCTTCACCACTCTCACATCCAAGGACTACGGGGACTGGCTCCGTTTGATCGAGCAAGCCAACCAAAACATGGTTCGTATTTGGGGTGGAGGCATCTACGAGCTCGACTGGTTCTACGAATATGCAGACAAGTTCGGTATCATGGTTTGGCAAGACTTCATGTTCGCATGTGGACAGTACCCTGGTGACAAAACCTTCACGGACTCAGTGATCACCGAAGCTGAGCAGAACGTTCAGAGAATCAGAAACTCACCATCAGTCGTAATCTACGCCGGCAACAACGAGGATTACCAGACCGTGGAGGATGAACACGTTCCAGACTCCGAGTTCTACGCTCGCAAGATCTATGAACACCATCTCCCATCCATCGTCAAAGCCTGCTACGGATCCACCACAGTGGCATACATCCCAGGCTCACCTTGGTCCCGTGATGGAAAATCCGCAGCAGACCTCACCACGGGCGACGTACACCAATGGAACGTGTGGCATGGCCAAGAGCTCCCATATCAACAGTGGTCCAAACTCGCAGGACGCTTCATCTCCGAGTTTGGTATGCAGGGTCTCCCTGTGCTCGAGACGTTCAAAGAGTTCATCTCTGATCCGGAAGAGATGTATCCACAGAGCTCCACCGTGGAGATGCACAATAAGGCTAAGGGCTTCGAGCGGAAGTTGGCCATGTACACTTATCAGAACGTCTTTGTCAAGTCCCTGCAGTTGGAGGACTGGATCTACGCTACACAACTCATGCAGTCTGAGTGTTTGTCCCAAGCACTGTTGGCGTTCAGAAGAAGATGGGGTTCTTCTGGGAAGAGGGAGACAGGTGGACAGCTTGTTTGGCAGATCAACGATATGTATCCCGTAACCTCGTGGGCCATGGTTGATTGGATGAAGAGACCAAAGTTGGCCTATTGGGGCGTCAAGAGATCAAGTGAGCAGGTCTTGCTTGGGTTGACGAGATGTGTTAGGGCTGTGGATGGGACTGATCCAGGCTCTTCCCAGTTTAAGATCAAGGAGAAGATTTGTTCGGTGGATGTGTGGGTCAACAACTTGACGGTGGAAAAGTTAGGTGGTGTCATCACTCTCGATGTCTACAACGATGGCGAAGTGCTCAAGGGGATAAAGGCCGTTGAAGTGAGTATTGGTGCTAACTCCACTACAGAGTGCTTCGCTCTATCGTTAAACGATCTCAAGTTCAAAGAAGGATTCAACCCAGAAGCCACCATCGTGCATGCCAAGTTTGAGTACGGCGGCAAGTCATCGTCTTCCTCCGACTGGCCAAACCCACTCAAACACTTCCCACAGAGCACCCAACTCGCCGATGTCTCTGTATCGGGTGAGTCCATCGCTCTCACCACAGAAGCTCCACTCAAGGGTGTCTTCTTGGAGGCGGATTGTGTGTTCCACTTCAGTGACAACGGGTTCGATCTCTTCCCTGGTGAGAAGAAGGTTGTTCATGCTCCTGGTCTTGGTGGTAAACCGGTCAGAGTTAGACACCATTTCTCTTAAGTATACAAACGTAACAGTCATGACATTTCCTCTATGTACAAGGCGTAACATCCTTCATCTTCTCAACTCCCAGACATCCTCCGAACTTCCTCTAGCTCTTTTGTCATCCAACTCCTTCTTGTACCACTGCTGCACTTTCACCGGGTCGTTGTTGAACAGACAGAACTGGAACCTCTCAAGCTGCTTCACACAGTCGTTCATGTGTCCATATCTGTAGTAATGCTTCACCTGTCCGCCAACGCTGTAGCACGACGTGAGCTGGTCAAACGCCTCTGTGCACGACATCGTCGTCTGTGTGTCTCATGTGTTAGTACCCAAGCCATATATCATGATGGGATAAACACATACAGGGAAGTCACCGAAATCGTTGGACATTGCTTGCTGTCTGTCTTTCTATGGGTTTGTCCAGTTTGCTTTCAAGTAGTGTTCGTTCGGCTTCGATATTTAAATTGCGAAAAAAAATCCCGGACTTTCAAATCTTGCCCCTCCCGGGACAACTCCAACACAAGACAAACGTCGAATAAGACATACGGATGTTCAAAAAGACACTCGCCAGAATGACATATCCAATCTCAAAGACAGACGCAGAATGGAGAGCCCAGCTCAGTCCTGAACAGTTCGCAATTCTGCGCCAAAAGGCCACAGAGAGACCGGGCACCAACTCGAATCTTGAAGGCGCAACTCCCGGAGTGTACACCTGTGCTGGCTGTGATTCGCCATTGTACAAATCCTCGACCAAGTTTGACGCCCATTGTGGCTGGCCAGCGTTCTATGAGGCTATCCCTGGTGCCCTGAAGTTGTTTACCGATTCGTCGATGGGCATGACCAGAACGGAGATGGTTTGTGCTCAGTGCGGTGGACACTTGGGCCATGTCTTCAAGGGCGAGGGTTACGACACGCCTACGGACGAGAGACACTGTGTTAACTCGATAGCATTAAAGTTTGTCAAGGAGGGTCATTAGCAAATTGGGGGTTAGCAGGATGTCATAGCAAAGTTGTGGGAAGAAGGAAAAATATGTCAGGGAAATCGTTAATAGCACAGGATTGGTTTGGTTTGGGTTCTTCATTTCAACACGTAGGTCTCGAGCAATCTCTGGTTCAAAGCGAGGAAGTTGGACTGTTCCTTGCTCTGCTGTTCCAACAATGCGGTGTAACGCGACTTGTAGTACTCCTTCTTCTTGTAGATGGCGTTCAACTTCTGCTTCAGCGTGGACTCGGACTCACCGTCATCGTCAGAGTTGTATGGAGATCCAACAGGTGTCGAGTCAGCACCATTGGACTGGAGCTTCATCTCCAGACTGACCTTCTCAGTCTCAGCCTTCTGTAAGAGGCCCTTAACCTTCTCCAACTCTTTCTCGATGGTGGACTTCTCGTTGTACATCTTGCTGCGCTCGTCTCTGGCCTTGTCCAGATCCTTCTTCAGCTTGTCAGCAGCAGCCCTGTACATGTCTCTCTCAGCCCTGTAAGCGTTTGAGGAAGAGGCCTTACTCTCAAGCAGCTCCTTAGTCCCACTCTTTGGAGTTTCAACCTCAATCTTACGCTTCTTTCTGTTCTCCTCCTCAGACTCGTCATCATCGAGGCCAGCCTCCTTCTTAGACTCATCTGGGAGATTAGCAGTGGAAGTTCTGATCCCTTGCAACTCTCTGATCTTCGCCTTGAGCTTGGCATCGTTCCGCTTAGCATTCTCTCTTTCCTGGTTGTACAGGTCTTTGAGCTTAGCGTACTTCTTAGTCAACTCGTCAAAGCTCTGTTTCAACCCCTTGTGTTTGTGCAACAGCTCCATGTGTTCACCCTTAGGCACAGTCTCTCCACTTGGGCCACTGAAACTGGCACCGTTCATGAATGGACCCGGTGGCGCATTGAACTCTGCACCTGGTGCCAACCCTGGTCCGCCGTTGTTGTTGTTGAAGTCGCCCTGAGGAGGAGGTGGTGGGCCGCCCTGGTAATCCTGGCCAAAGTTTCCCTCCGGACCGGCTGGTGGAGGAGCAGCAAATCCATCAGGACCGGCTGGTGGAGGGGCACCGTTGTAGTAGCCTGCATCAGCTGGGGCACCTGGAGGAGGGCCACCAGAACCTGGAGGAGCACCGGCACCACCGTGTGCTGTGCCTGGAGGTGGACCGTCATTTCCCAGAGGAGGTTGAGGAGGCCCAGCAGCCGCGTTGCTGTGTGCGGATGGTGGAGGCTGTGACCATTCGGTCTGTGGAGGTGGGGCCTGTGCGTAGTCGTACTGCTGTGGAGGTGGGGCCTGCTGGTCGTACTGCTGTGGAGATTGGTTGGCATCCCATTGGCCCTGTGGAGGGTAGAACTGGGGTTGGTCGTACGGCTGCTGTGGGGACTGTGCGTACGAGTTGTCGTAGCCACTCTGGTCTTGGGATTGAGGAGGCCAGTAGTCCTGTTGCTGGTAGTTGTCGTAGCCGTTGCCGTTGTTCTGATTGTTGTAACCACCAGCACCATCCCCGTTGCCATAGGACTGTCTCTTGTTGTTTTGGAACCCACCGCGGCCACCACCGCCTCTGCCGCCACGATTGTTGCCACCACCTCTGCCACCGCCACGTTTGTTGTTGTAGGACATTTGCTGTGTGTTCTCAGTTGGTCTGTGTGGGCCAATTGCACTAGTTTGGCTGCTAAAAAGGGGGCTAAAACGACGAAGGATCGGCGGTGTTGATTTGAAAAAAAATCGGATTGGCGCGACGCCGGAAGCTCCTTTGCAAACCCCACCTCTACTCTGAGATCTCTACGCAAGTGCCCTTTGATGCTTTCGATGGGTGCTATTCAGTACAAACATTAGTCAGACAGCGAATATGGATGTTGACGATCTCTGCGGAGTCTCAGTCTGAATCCGAGTCCTCCACCTCATTAGCGTCGCCGAAGGGGTCATCCGTCACTGTTCTCTTGATAGTAGGAATTGGTGGGGGAGCCTTGCGCTTGTGTTGCTCAATCATCATGGATGCCAGGGACTCTGTGACACTCTCTGTGTCGCTGACCTCAGACTCGTCGTCCTCTGAGTCCTGGGAGATGTTGAGCTCCGTGTACTTCTGCAATGCCTTCACCAGCTCCTCATTAGCGTGGATCAACGAACCCAGGAACTCCTCAGACTCAACGAGCTGCAAGTATCTCAGGATTTTTCTTCTGACTGCTCTAGTCTTGTCAAAGAGCACAGTGGCACGTCTGTTGTCCTCCGATCTCTCGCCGTGCGCGGTGTCCACAGTCTGCAACACGTTCAACAAGTCCGTGGAGCACTTCGTAGACTCAGCAATCAGGTTCTTGATCTTTGGAGCTTCCTTCTTCAAGTCGATCTTTGGGATTCTGTACTTGTCGTTCGGGTTGACGTACCCTCTCTCCATGTCCTCCTCGTCGTCTCTGGCAGCCTCGTCATCCATGAACTCGGATCTGCGCGGTCTTCTCTTCACCTTTGGAAGCTGGTGCTTCAGCTGCACGACGCCGTTAAACTCTCTGCCCTTTCCTCCGAACTCCTCGTTCCAGCTGATGGCGTAGGCAATAAT
>JAJMKQ010000379.1:0-12217 GCA_030569395.1 Petasospora rhodanensis
TCAAGGCACAGATAAGCAAAGTCGTCACCTTCGTCCAATGCTCTGCCTGCCACAAAGGACAGTCAAAATGTATTTGTCCACACCCCAACTTGAACACAAGAATATTTACACTACTCAGCCTCACTGACGCCAACAGCACTATCAACACACTCACACTTAAAATCTTCCACGACAGATCCGAAGAATCATTCGAGTTACTCGACAGTGACTTCCTCACTACGTACAAGGTGAAAGAGTACGTCACCCTCGCAGAATATCAAGCCGCCACTAAAAACTTCGCAAAACACTACAAGACCCTTTTATCAAAGTACAAACAATTTGACTACGTGAGTTTCTATTTCGATCAAGACCCACCACACACCACTTCCTCTCCAACGGTATCGTTACAAACTACGAATTCACAGAAAACCCAAACAACTGGGAAGAGAACGACACCAACGAAAACGACCCTGACTTCGACGTCAATGTTTATATGATCACCGATGATGAGTGATGAGTGAATAGGTATGTAGTGAAATATACAGGTATATCTTTAAGACCACAAGGAAATTAAAAACTGGCACCCTATATAAAACCCGGACAATTACCGGCCAGCCGGGCGAGCGTTAGCTCGCAAGGCTGGTTCCAGAGGAGTGAAGTGGAATTCTCGATGCAAGCGTGGCCCAGAACGTGGGAATCGTGTGTGATGGTCGAAAGGTGGCGGTTGTCTCTCTCCCGGTCCCATCACAGTTAGGAAACAAAGGAAGATAAGAGTGTATATTGAAGATTGAGTCTCTCCTTTGTTCACTCCCACAAAGCCATGCGAACTGGGCGGTGGGGATCGGTCAGGGGCGCTCAGGGGTCCCGCAGGTTGGCCAACGGAACCGCGGGATGTGACCTCTGGATAACCGGGGGCCGTGCGATGGAAGAGGAGCAGGGCCAGGAGATGAGCTGGTGGGATTGCGGGTCGTTCGCTGAAGTTGATGTTGGCTTCTTTCATCGCTCATCGCCACTGCGTTTACGGCGCTCGAGCTAAACCTTGATCACCGGGCTCGGCGTTGGGCTTTCATACCTTGAGCTGTTGCCCACTCCCATCATTGGCTGCTGGGGGGCCCTTATTTTCCCGGCCGCGCTGGCCTTCAGCAAACAAGGCCTCGCAGACTTCACCTCCTGGCTCAAATGAGGTCAACCGAAGAAGCCGAGCCAGTGGGTGTTTGTCCTTTGTCCTATACAGGAACGCACATCCTTCCAGGAGAGGTTGGGACTTGAATGTTACGGCAATATCGTTTACGAAGAGTCGAAAGTGAGTGCTGCGACTGCCCAATCTCCAAGATTGGAGCGGGAATCATTGTATGTGCTTCGTCATTCCAGGGTCCTCTACCCCAGCGCTCTCTCCCACTCTTCCCCCTTCCCCCTGAGCACGCCAGCTCAGCCCAGGCTTTACGGATGCTTGCCCTAAATCTCTAGCTCCAATGCCCTCCAGACAAGCGGACACAGAGGCGATCCCCTACGCACACCCGTTTTGCTTCCCGCAAGATCAGCTCCCTTCCGTATCCCCGGACGCACCCGCCTGCACCGAGACAATGCTCGCCGCTCCACACCGAAAATTCCTTCCTGCCGCAACCCGCAAACGATGTCCAACCCAGACCTCGACTCCTCCAGACCTCGAGATCTTCACCTGGCCCCCGGCGATCCTCTTCAACAACTTCCGCATGTTCCAACATCCCTCCACGATTGTCCCACTCCACCGGCACTGCAGCCACTCAGAGCGCGCCGTGACAAGACATAATCCATGAGGCGTCCTGCCTTTGACCGTGCTCAGGCGTTCGAAGTCTGGGAGAATATCCTCTTCAAACTGGACCCAGTAAGGAGTACTTAAGCACACCCAATGGCTCTTTCCCTTCCTCTCCCCTTTCCACAAGAATCCATCGACCAAACATGCTGGGTTACAAAGTTCTTTTGGGTCTTCTTACGGCCGTCACTCCGGCTCTCGCCGCCTTCGGCTGGACCAAGGGCTCCAGCTCCTACGTTATTGACACCGGCTCCTCCAACTCCTTCGTCGTCACCATCTCATCTTCGTCCTGTGACATCACCTCTATCAAGTACCGTGGCCACGAGCTCCAGTACTCGGGCAAGGGTTCCCACATCTCCTCTGGCCTCGGTTCTGCCACGGTCTCCGCCACCACCATCAACTCTGACTACATCAAGGTCACCTGTACCACTTCCACGTTGACCCACTACCTGATGTTTGTCAATGGTGACAGCAACATCTACATGGCCACTTACATCTCGAGTGAGCCCTCGGTCGGCGAGTTGCGTTTCATTGCCCGTTTGGACAACTCCATCTTGGACACGGAGTACCCACACGGTGATGTCTCCAACATTCAGAACTACGACTCCGTCGTCGAAGGCTCTGACGTCTTCATGGTTGATGGTGAGACTCGTTCCAAGTTCTACTCCTCCGATCGTTTCATCGATACCGACGCCTACTGTGTCTACGGCACCAGCGTCGAAGAGATCCACGCTTGTATCATTCCGTACCAGTTGGAGACTTCTTCTGGCGGCCCATTCCATCGTGACATCAACTCCAATGACGTTGACGAGTCAATCAACTTGTCTCACTACATGAACTCCGGCCATGTCCAGACTGAGGACTTCCGTATGGGTTTGCACGGTCCATACATCCTCACGTTCTCTCGTTCTGGCATCCCAAGCAAGGACGACTACGACCTCTCTTGGATGGACGACATGTCGCTCACTGGCTATGTTGCTGAATCTGGCCGTGGCCAGGTCGCTGGAACTGGTACTGGTGTCGACTCTGCTTACACCAAGGTCATCCACTGGTACAATGACGACGCTCAGTACTGGACCACCACTTCCTCCAACGGCAAGTTCACTTCCCCTTACATGAAGCCAGGTACCTACACCATGGTTATGTACCAGAACGAGTTGCAGGTTGCCTCCACTTCCGTTACCGTCAAGGCCGGTAAGACCACTTCCAAGAGCATTGCCTCCACTTTGGAGACTCCAACTTTCCTCTTCCAAATTGGTAACCCAGATGGACAGCCATTCGAGTTCAAGAACGGTGACAACTTCCTTCGCATGCATCCAAGTGACAGTCGTATGGACAGTTGGACGGGCACTTACACTGTTGGTTCTTCTTCTGTTTCTGACTTCCCGATGGCCGTCTGGAAGGATGTCAACTCTCCAGTGACCATCAAGTTCACTTTGGACTCCGCTGCCACTGGTGCCACTCTCCGCATCCGTACCACTTTGGCATTTGCCTCTGGAAGACCACAGGTCACTGTGAACAGCTGGACAGGTGCTGCTCCAAGTGCTCCAACCAAGATTGACTCCCGTGGTGTCACTCGTGGTGCTTACCGTGGTTACGGCGAAGTTTACGAAGTCTCCATTCCAGATGGAACTCTCGTCAGTGGCTCAAACACCATTACCATTGCCTGTATCAGTGGTTCTTCTGGTGATGATTACTTGTCTCCAAACTTCATCTTTGACAACGTTGAGTTGTACACTTCTTAAGCCTCTATAGTCTCATATGTTAAAAGAGTGATTATTTACGAGTCAGAGTGCTGTGTAGCTTGTACTCCTTGATCAGGAACATGCTGAGGAATCCCACAATGGCACTGATGGCACAGAAGTGGAAGGCCAGCTTCGTACTCACTGCGTATGCCTCAATCAGTTCGGCCTTGATAAATTCTGGCGCCTCAGCGTTAACATACTCCGTATTGTGTGCAGCTCTGTCAATGATATGGAGCAGCTCTTCCTTTGGGTGCTTGTCACTGAGGTACTTCATCACACGGGTAGCCAGTTCCTTATCGAGGCGTCTGGTCATGATGGCAGAGCCAACAGACACACCAAGTGTAGAGCCACATGATCTGAACAGGTATGAGATCGACGTTGTAGCAGCCTGGTGCTCGTGTGGGACAGCAGCAATCAGAGCCAACAAAGTGGCAGTGATAATGACAGATACACCCATACCCATAGTGACCAGAAGAAGGTACTGTTCCAGAGTGGTGTACTCAGGGGTGATCCAAGCAATTCTGTAACAACCAAACACCGCAACAACACCGGAGATGAGCAACATGTAGTAGTACTTCCCCGTCATCTTCATGTAGTACCCAGCACCGAGAGAACCGATAATGATGGTGAAGAAGTTTGGAGCGAATCTCCATCCAATCTGCTGAGACGACAAGTTGAACACCACAGAGTAGTAGATTGGGATGATGAAGTAGCATGCAAAGTTCGTCATACAGAAACACAAGAGAGCAATGGAGACACCCGTGACCGTTGGGATCTTCATGAAGTTGAGTGGGAGAATTGGATGAAGAGCCTTAGCCTCAGCAAAGACAAACAGACCGAGGAAGGCCAGCGTGATTGCACAGAGCGAGATGAACTGGATACTGCTATAGGCGAACTCCTTACCACCAAACGAGGCCGCACTGAGGAAAGAGAGCAAGAAGATGATGAGAGTGGCAGACCCGTACCAGTCAATCAACTTGAGCTTTCTTGTGATGTCCGAGCCAGCAACACCGAGACCGGGAGAGCCCTTCGGAAGCACCAGATACTTCTGAATCAAGAAGGCACTGATGAACGTGATTGGGACCTGGAAGGCGAAGGCACCTCTCCATCCGCCGAGTGTGGCCTCGTGGTTGACAAAGATACCACCGAGCATGGAGCCGGCACCCGATCCACAGGCAAAGGCAATGTTGGTGATACCTTGGTACACTCCTCTGTCCTTCAATGGGACGACATCCGATGTTGTGATACTGGCGAGCGACGTCAATCCACCACCACCAATACCACTGATGAATCTTCCGAGGATGAGCACGTTCACGTTCCCCGCGAGGGCACAGAGGAGACAGCCCAAGGCAAACGTCACGTTGGAGAACAGCAACAGCGACTTACGGCCAAAGATATCACTGATCTTACCGTACAGTGGCTGGAAAGTGGCACTGGACAGGAGGTAGGCCGTGGCAATCCACGAAAGCTTTGGCAGGGAGTCGAATTCGGAGGCGATACGCGACACCAAAGTGGCAACAACGGTACCGTCCAGGGCAGCGAGGAAGACACCAACGGACATTGAGCCCACGATGATGTTCACTGTGGCCTGAGACAGTCTGTCTTCGGCAACACCGCCTGCTTGTGCCTCGACGTCGGTGGAGTGATAGGTTGGGTTTGTGAGGAGTTCTTCTTGTTCGAGTTCGGAGGCAATGAGACCGGACACCTCTGTGGTTGGGTCCAGGACAATGTCCTTGCGAATGCCCTTGAGCAGCGGTTCCCTCTCAGACATTGTTGGGCTCCTTGGGTTCGATCGTGGGGGAAGAAGAGTGAACAAAGGGAAATGACCAGCGAAAAATCGGCAACAGACAAAAAAAAAAAAAACTTGGGCCGGCCGATAGATAAGCGTTGCCCCGGCAGCGCTCCCTTTTCGGAAGCAACGCCGGCACACGCGACACACGAGGGACCGCTGGAGACGGGAGACGAGAACTACGATGTTGGATGTGTATGGCATGGAATCTTTCTCTATATACATGTGTCGTAATCATAAATCGTCAGAATGGAACATAAAAACACGAAAAACTTTTGGTTCGGCCCGCGCTCAGTCTCTTTTGAACGCCTTCTTGATCATATCGTAGTACTGGTGGACAATGGACTTCTTGACCGACTCGGCTTCAGTCAGGATCTTGCCGGTCTCTTCTGCAATGGATTTCTTGACGAGCTCGGCCTTGAGCTCAGCCTCAGTGAAAATCTTGTCCGTCTCCTTGACAAGCTCAGTCTTCACTTTGTCGAGATCAACCTTCTCCGAGATCTCCCTCACGGTCTCGAAAGAAATCTCTTTCACCTTGTCCAAAGAGGTGTCCACAGTCTTCACCACCTTGTCCAAGCCCTCAGACAGCTCTTGGGAGAGCTCATCGACAAGCTTCTCTCTTTTCTCCCACTGCTCGTTGAACATCTTGAGCACACCTTCGAAGCCGGCTCTGCCCTTTTTAGCGTTCTCGCCGAATCTCTGAACACTCCACTCCTCGATCTTGTTGCACACACGTTGCAAGGCAGCATACGCAGTGATTCTGGCCTCTTGCTTGAAAACCGTTTTCGACGGATCCGCCGTGTCTGGTGTGTAGGTGACGGTCTCAAACACTTTGAGTAGATTACTCATTGTGAGGTTGACGCTTCTCAAGGTCAACGTCTTGTTCGGCAGGTCAACCGTGGACACCTCGCGCACGTACGACACGTTGTTGCATCCAACGATGTATTGGAGCCAGCTGGGAATGGACTGTTTGCATGTGATGAGTCTCTCTGTGGTGAGGATCTGGTGGGATGTGTCAAGCTCACGTCTGAGCACGTCCACCGCCACGACGTGGGTGGACATCTCGTTCGGGTACTTGCGCCAGTTGGCCGCGGTCACCTGGTCCCATGGGTACTGGAACTCGCACGTATTCTCAAAGAGCTTCATGTGTTATGTGTGCGCTGGGTGCGTTGTGGCAAGATCTGGAAGTACTGGCTGCCCCTTTTCCCTATATAAAAAGGCTGCCCCCTTTTCTTTTTTTTTTTTTTTTTCTTTCTGTGGCGGTGTAGCAAAAGCCGAGGTCGGAACGCCGGAGCCGCGAATGCCTGGGCTACATAACCTTTCCGGATTTGATTGTCCGTGTGTGTATTTTCACGACTTGTGCTCCTCTTCAAACCTCCTGAACCGCGTGTCGCCCATAGTGTAATGTTCCGTGGGGCTCACGAAGTTGGCACCCCTCGGTCTGCAGATGGAGTACACCAAGTTGAGCCAGATACTGCCCAGTGAGAATGGGTTTGTGCGTGGACCCTTCACCTTCATTGCTCTGAGGAACTCCCTGGTGCTCTGTCCCGTGAATGCGATGTATGTGTGGAAAGTGAAGAGCAACAGTGGGTAGAGCATGGCGAGGTGTCCATAGATGGCGTTGAACAGACTCATTGGAACTTGTGAAAGTGGCTTGCCGCTGTGGAAGGCGTGGTAATAGGACATGGCCGAGAGATAACAACAACAGATACAACCAAACAGCAAGAAATGGTAGAAGTAAGTGTAGTTGCGCTCACCAACGCAGTTGTTGAGCCAGGTGCAATGGTGATCGTGTAACGAGACACACTGGTCACAGCGTGAGCAGTGGAAGCTCCGAGGCATTCGCCAACAACGGCACGTCGAACAGTAGCGGACATCCACAGTTAATCCTCCCTCTGTCCCCGAGGGCAGCGAGATTGTATTGAAGTACTCTTCAGGCAGATTGTACGGGTCTTCTGTGATGTGAATGTTCCGGGGGAGAAATCCAGGATCGTACATGGATGCTCTGATGAAAGATGAGAGGCAGATGAGCCAGCAGTAGAGCCAGACGATAACAGCCGCCGGATGGATGTTGTTCCAGCACCAGACAGCATCGAAGATCAGAAACAGGACACAGGGCAGCACCGTACCGGTCAGCGTGGCAAACACAACAGGGTTCCCCCTGACGGATCTCAGGTGTCCCCCAAAGAAGAAGAGCTGGTTCTTGGAGCCCCAGACCTCGTAGTTCCGTCGTACTACCGCTTCCCCATCCGCATCGATGTCCGTGGGCAGTGCCACGAGCCAGCGCAGCATGCGTTTATGCCATGGCAGGGCTGTGTTCTCCGTGTGGATGGCTCCGTACTTGCGCTTTCTTCGTACTGCGTTCGTGGCCATCTCTTCGCTTAGTGGCCCGGGGCCTTGTGCAAGAGAAGCTTTTTAATGGGCTCTCGGTCCGGCTGATGTTTTTCCTTTGCACGAAGCGTCCGCGCAACAGATCCGCCCCCCTGCGCAAAAGCCCAGCAACGCCAAAACCGGGAGCTCTGCAAACTCAGCGCCTTTGGACAGCAGACAGCACACAGCGACCAGGGCAAACAGACAGTCGCGTGCTACCTCCACGATTCTCCCTTTCACCAGCCTTTCCGCCCGCCCGCTTCCCTCCAATCGCCCAATCCCCAACCACCAAGGTGCCCCTCACGATGAACGACGCCAAAGACACGCCGACGACCTTCAACATCGAGCGTGTCCCGCTCCTCCTGGCCTATCCCACAGCGCTCCTGGCGGCAAATCTCTCCGTCACACCGGACTCGCAGTCATGGACAACCTTCTCTCTGGACACGGTGTTCGTGCCGTTATTCCTCGCATCGACGATAACAATCATCTACTCACAGATGGGATCACAAGTCTCCACAACAACAAGTTCAACAGTGACAGAACAGACGAGACTGCTACTACCGCTGTTCGGCATCTTTGTTGCCGCATCGCTCCTGGGCACCATCAGAACAGTCATCCTCTCGCTGGTGTTGGTTGTCAACGTGCACTACCCATTCCTAGCCGCTCTCTTCGCCTTTGACCTGTTGAAGCTCCACATGCGTGAAGAGCTCAGTTGGATACCCTCTGCCAACACTGGAGTCTACACAACGGCGATTGGATACCTCATTGTGTTCCTGATCAAGGGCTCGCTCAGGGAGATTGATCAGAGGGTCCAGTCAGACATGCTAGTTCCAGGTACCGGTCTTGTTTTGGGGCTGCTGGGACTGGTGTACAACTTTGAGGAGATACACTGGAGCATGGTTCTCGTGGCTATTGGATGTGCCGCTGTGCTCAAGGTGTCACAGATTGACAGACAAGAACCAATGTCATTCCAGAAGGGCTCAGCCACCGTTGTTGGATTCATCACCATCCTCTTGGAGATCTTGTCATTCAGCACAGACTTCATGGAACACAAGATCCTTGCGGTTGGTGAAGTGTTGCTTGTCTTTGCCACTGCATTTATCGAGGTGGATGAAACGCTATTCAAGAGCCGAACCATGATCACAGAAGACTCCGCGGTGAAGGAACAGACCATTCTGCAACAACTCTTCCTCCATGAAGACACCAGGGCTATCTTCTCATACCTCATGCTCAATACACTCTTCATGTTTGTCCAGTTCCTCTACTCGTTCCGCTCCAAGTCTCTCGGTCTTCTTTCCGACTCCTTACACATGGCACTCGACTGTACGTCTCTGGCTTTGGGGCTTGTCGCTGGTGTGTTGGCCAAGAGACCACCAAGTGAATCATTCCCCTTCGGCTTGGCTCGTATCGAGACACTTGCAGGGTTCGCCAATGGTGTCTTGCTGATCGGCATTGTTGCGGGTATCTTTATGGAGGCCATTGAGAGAATCATCAACCCGGTAAAACTCGAAAAGACTGGCGAGCTTCTTGTGGTGTCCTTCTTGGGGTTCGTGGTCAATATCATTGGTATTTTCGCCTTCAACCATGGCCATTCACACGATCATTCACACTCGCACTCACAAGATAACCACTCACACGGACACTCACACAGCCACAGCCTGTCTGGAGATAATGAGAACATGAAGGGAATCTTCCTCCACATTCTCGCTGACACACTGGGCTCTGCTGGTGTTGTTGTCTCTACGATCCTCACGTCCATGTTCAACTCCAGCATCTTTGACCCCGTTGCATCGTTGTTCATCGCTGTGCTCATCTTTGTCAGCGCCATCCCATTGATCAAGTCATCAGCATCAAACCTATTGTTGTCCTTGGATGACAAGAAGGAGGAAACTGTTCGTGACATCCTGTCGCAGATCTCCACAACCCCGGGTATTGCAGGCTACACAACTCCACGCTTCTGGGTATCGAACGACATGAAGGCCGCATCCACAGGATCAGCCAACCACGGACACTCACACTCCATCGAACTAGAGCACAGCCACTCACTTCACTCACATTCACACTCACACTCACACTCGCATTCGCATTCGCATTCACACGATCACGAACATGACGACAGTAGCTGCACCGCATCCTCATCAAAGCCAGACCTCGTTGGATACATCCACGTACAGTACATTGACGGCGAGAACTCCACCATCATCAAGAAGCGCGTACAGAAAATCCTCGAGAACCACAACACACAGGCTATGATCCAGGTGGAGAACGAGAGCTCGACGTGCTGGTGTCGTACAACAGGTGTACAGAATTAGAATAGAGGCATCGGCCGTGTTGCGCGTAACCAGAAGAAGTGCAAAAAAAAACACATAGGGAAAATCTTGAACCTTCCAATCAAACAGTGACGCCACAGAAGAATCTCCAACCGCAAAGCCCAATGTCAAGAGTCGGAACCCTCGTCCTCGGACCAGCCGGTGTCGGCAAATCCACCTTCTGCAACTCGATGGTGTCGTACCTCCAGTCCATCGGGCGCCGCGCACACATCGTCAACCTGGATCCGGCGGCAGAGCCATCGCAGTACGAATTCACAATCGACATCAGAGACCTCATATCGTTACAGGATGTGATGGAGGAGCTCGACCTGGGACCCAACGGTGGTCTTGTGTACTGTTTTGAGTACCTGCTCCAAAATCTGGACTGGCTTGATGAGGAGATTGGAGACTACAACGACGAATATCTCATCTTTGACTGCCCGGGCCAAATCGAGCTCTACACACACATCCCTGTGCTACCAACAATCGTGAAACATCTACAACAGTCACTGAACTTCAACCTCTGTGCCACTTACCTCCTCGAAGCTCCTTTCATTGTTGACCGCTCAAAGTTCTTCAGTGGTGCTCTGAGTGCCATGTCCGCCATGATCCTTTTGGAACTCCCACACATCAACATCCTCTCCAAGCTCGATCTTATCAAGGAGGAACATTCGAAGAAAGAACTCAAGAAGTTCTTAAACCCAGACCCACTTTTACTTCTCGACGACGTTAACAGAGACACGAATCCAAGGTTTGCCAAGTTGAACGAGTCGATTGCACATCTCGTTGACGATTTCGGCATGGTTCAGTTCTTGCCACTCGAGGCTAAGGACCCGGAAAGTATCCGTACTATTCTCAGTTACATCGATGACGTTACACAATGGGCCGAGTCCCAAGAGCCTAAGGAGCCTAACGACGAGATTGACTTCGAAGGCGATGATGAATGAATACAGGAAAAGTTTGTCCTATCTAATGTTACATGTTCATTTAGCTTCGTTAAGTTTCGTCACAAGTTCCTCAAGTCTCGACTGGATCAACAGATCGCCCTTCTTTGCCTTTTTTGTGTTCTTCTTCACCTTGTTCACTGTTGTTGCAGGGCAAGTGTCCTTCTTGGCCCTTGGTCTCCTCGTCTTCTTCTTCTTGGCCAGGAGTTTGTCGTAGTTCTCCACAATTGATGGCACATCTTGGCAGTCACCAGTGACAATCAAATCAATGTACTCAATGTAGTCCACCACGCTCATCGACGGCTCGTCCTTGTTGATCCAGATGACACAGCCGTTGGCAGCATGTACGGCCTTAGCAAGCTCCTTCACCAAGCGTCTGACGCCCGGAATCTTGAGAGATGTACCGGCAATGACCAAGCAGTCTGGCTTCGATCTCAAATCGCTGTGGGAAACCTTGCCAATATGCTCACCGTCTGGATGGAACTCGTTGTAGAGAACGATTCTTGGTCTAAGGCAACCAATACCCTGTGATCTCTTGCCAGCCAATCTTCTGATGTCATCCAGTTCCAAACATTCTGGACAGGCAGGTGCTTCTGAGCCCTGGAAGAGGCTCGGGACCATCTCTGAGCTCCAGCGACACTTTGAGCAGTACATGTGCTTGATGGTTCCGTGAAGCTGGATCGTTGGAGGATATGGCGGATGCGACTTGATTGGGACCGTTGTCTGCAAGTTTGGAAGCTCACATTCGAGACAGTCAATGTTCTGTGTGTAGTATCTGAGAAGTCTGCCCTCACCGGAGATCTTGTCCATGAGTTTATGAAAATCCGTCGGCTTGGACTTTTCTGTCATATCGTAGAGCTGGTTGATCATGGCGTGGAACTTAGCTGTGGACTCACCATCACTGTAGACCGACGAATCAAAGAGTGCTTTACCGTTGGACCCTGCCGATGTGGTGGACTTGAGGCCTTGGAACAACCCGTTCGACGATCTGAAGTCTGGAATACCGGAGGCCACCGAGATACCTGCTCCTGTGACCACTGTAATGCGTTTGGAGTACTTGAGAGCGTAGTGAAGGAAGCTGACGTCTTCGTTGTCGATATCATCGTCCTGCTCGCTGATGCAGACTTCTGGGTCATATGACTCGGTGTTGAGGACGGTGCCGTTCGGTGGTCTGTACTTGAGTTTTGGTTTTCTTTTCGTAGGAGGTTTGGTCACTTTCTCCTCGTCGTCGTCCTCCTTCTCCACAGGCGGTGTTGGTGGTAGTTCATATGTCTTGGTGTAACATTTTT
>JAJMKQ010000380.1:0-12147 GCA_030569395.1 Petasospora rhodanensis
ATGTTGATACCGATCTGAGCAATCAGGTAGGACAGAGCGACAAAGAAAGCAGCGGCACGACCACCTGGTGTTGTAATCCACTTCTGCGCAATGAGCAATGGGTCCCAGAGGGTCTCACCGTAAATCAACGTGGAGGCCATACCACCAACCACACCCATTGGAGCAAGCACCACAACGTTCAACGGCATGGCGTACAGCTGGGTGAAAGAGGCGTACTTGTTGGAAGAGTATCTTGTGAAGTCGTTGACGTTGACAGCCAATGTAGAGTAGGAGGCAACACTGTTGGAGACACATTGGACCATGAGCCACGAGAGTGTGGATCCCTTCACAGAGGTAGGTTGACTCCAAATCACGCTGGCACCACCGGCCTTCTGGTTCAAGTAGATCATCAAGATGATACCGACGATTGGACCTGTCAACATTTTGAACACAAGGAACTTTCTGATCCTGGTTGCATGGATGTAGTGAAATGGGATGCACACCACGTTGTAAATGAAGTAACACAGGAGCATCTGGGAAGTTGTGGCATTACTCGGAACGTGATCGGGCATGTTGGCAAACCTTGGGGATAAGGCTAAGATGATCGTCTGGATACACTCGGCACCGGTGTAAGCGTTGATACCGTAGTAGTAGCATCCAACGATGAATCTCACAATCACGACGAAGTAGGAAAAGTAGAAGCCGAAGGAAGCTCTGGCTTGAACGGAGAATGGGACGTGGTACGTGCACCCAACAAGACCGTGAATGGTGATAATAGCTGCAGTGATGAAGGATCCAACAATGTCTAAGCCGTAGAACAAACCCGGTGACATGCCCAACTCGATGAAGGAACCAGCCGTTCTCCAAGAGGAAGCACTGTACGAATCAGAGATCCAGTAAGCCAAGTAGTGATAAGGCTTCCATGTCTGATCCTCCAATGGGGTCGGCTCCATATCTGGGTTACTCCACACGTGCTTACCGTTGGACTCTGGGACGGTGATGAGCCTGTCAAAGCGCCCAAGCAAGCTCGTTGGCTCGGCCTTGACCGTGCCTGGTTCGACATCAGATGGACTCTCGACGGAGGTAACGAAGGCCTCCTTACGGTCTGGTTCAGACATGGTCGTTAGAGCTCTGTAGGCTGAATCCGTGGAAGATAATTGATGCTACTGTGAAGGCGGGACGCGTCGTATAAATAGTATAAATCAGGTGAAAAAAAATTAATCCGTGATCCGAATTCGGGCATGCTGGGCATGATAAGCGCCACGGCGAATCTCGGAGCTGATAGGATGCTGGTGGAGATGTTTTGGCTCAAATGATCGTCGGAGTGAGCTAATACATAACATGTGTCTTCAATGAAGACATCGACCTCCTTCAACTCTGGTATAATGGGCCCATTGCATCATGAAGTGACGGTCTTTATATGTTCGACTGCTTATCATCCACACCCGCGCGCTGAGATTTCGCGCCCGCATGGGCCACTGATCAGCGATCATCAGCGTGATACTCCTGCAACGATCCAACGATCCCCAAGATCCTGGCAGCCCGTTATATGCTGCACTTCGTCCTGAGATCCCACCATGTCACACCTATGAAGGATTATCTCGAGTGTCACGTCTTTCCCGAGTTGCTGTACCTTTCAGGCAGGAACATCCTGTCTTATCTTGACACATTCGGTAACTGTGGTAGCGTGGCAGGCTCTGGCAGCTCGTCGCGCGCGCTTTCGCTGGCTTTCGCCGCCGGTCTTCCGACGGAGTTTGCAGTTCGGAGTCATTTTTACCCCTTTCGAAGCAAAAATGAGGCTGTGTAGATAGCGGAGCTCTTGGTATCAAGATATGGTTGAACTCCTGCCGAGTCTCCCGTCAATTGAGGCTTCTCCGGGCCCGCTTGTCATTGGTCCAGCTGACAGCTCTGCGGGGAAGCTCCTGACACAGGGCCGCATAACCTTTTTTCCCCGCGAACTCGTTCGATGCTCCCTTCGGGAGCGTCATGTTCCTTCTGCGAGGTTCATAGGACACGATCAGGGGTTGTCAAGCCGGTGATGTCACCCAAGTCCCAAGCGGATTAAAGCACACACGCTCTATTTCAAGGATCCTTATATAGCAGCTAGCTAATACATCACTTTCTTTCTCAGAAAAGCAATGGGATGATGACGGCAAGCCAATAGGCTCTCACCTTTAAGAGTTGCTGTTACCACCCTCTACGTCTAGCTAATCGACAACTAATTTTGCACCTTCGAGGGTCTGTGAGTAACCAACGCAGCACGCCGAAGCGTTTTGAACTAGGCTGGATCAACAGAGAGAGTTAGGCCACCCATTCCTCTCAGTGACCTCTGTAAACAGCAGCTGGTTGGCAGATCAGCACAGCTTGACATCCACTCACCATCGACAGTGAGTACTCAAACATGCTCATTTTGGGAGAATACATCAATAAGGGAGGCTCCAACTACTTGGAAAGCTTCTCAATCTCGAGCAGAATCGTTCAATAATTGGTTGACCCGGAAGACCATTCGACCCCTCTCTGTTATCGCTCTCGTGCAGGTCGGAATTAGGCGTCGGAATCTTTTAGGCGGCGTCCAGCTCGGAAATAAGCGCCGGAGGAAGGGGTAAAAGAGTAAACAAACAAGACTGTTTTTCTTAAGAGAGCAATATGAAGACACACCTTCCTCTTCCACAAGATCCTCCAAGCATCCCATTGGCAAATCACGATGAAGATTGCACACTGGGCGATCAAAGTGCTGGTACTGGCAACCGCCACCTCAGGATATGTTCAAGTGGACTGCTTTGACTTCGAGAACGCCGTTTCCTCCATGGATCGAACCAAACCGGCCTACGTCCATGTTCACTTGCCCAAGACACACTATCCAACTTCATTCTTGGCCTACAACACACACGTTCTTCCAGGTTACTCAAACCTACCACGTCACATCAACACCACTGCACTCCTTGACCCAGCCTCTGGTCTGACGCTGTGCACAAATGAGAACTTGGGCAGAGGCCTCTGCAAGGACAAGAAGGCTGGCGACTTCGTTTATCACTGCGTGGAGAACTGTGATCAGATAACTGTTGGGCCAACACACGGGTCAGAGTGGGACATCTGTATTCACCATGAAGTGAGACAGGGCGGACGAGTTTGTGTCATCTCCTACACAGCCAACCCCAAGGTGAACTTTAAAGTTGTAATCTGGAAAGAGTTTCACAGCTATGGTTACGGAGAGCCCCACAACTGGCATCAGTGGCAGGCTGCATGGATCAGTGGTGGTATCCACTTGATTGTTGCTTTGTTGGTTGCGTTCTGTGCAAGCGAGCCTTTCGGGATGTTGTTGATTCTGATCCCAACAAGCCGGAGTTTCTGGACAAGCGTCGCAAGCGACTTGTATGTCTTAATGCTGATAAGGGCAGTCTTCGAGTGTGGTACGCGTATCGCAACGTACCAGTACGCCATGGCGAACGATGTCTCTCTAGAGGATTGGAACCCGGCTGTCTTTGCCACCAACTTCACAAAAATCATCACAGTCATGTTCATGTGCAAGTTCAACCATGGTGTCTTTGGCTGGCGTGACTTCTGGAAGTGGAGTGATATGTGTGTTCCATTCCGGTGGCTTAACCTTGGAGTCGTAAAGGTGGCTGTCGGGCTTGTGCTCTCTTGGACAACCATGTATCATCCGTCTGACAAGGGAGCTGCTCTGGATATCGACATTCTAGCATTGGCGATCTATTTGCTTGACCAGTGTATTGTGCTCTGGGACTCTTTCGTTTCCAGACTACGCTCAGTGGATCGCTTCCAGGATCTCGAAGCCAGAGATATGTACAGCATGGGTCACAGGCTACAGTCTCTTCTCTTGGTCTTTTACAGGCCGGAGGATCTTTTGAGAACGGGCGTTTCTACAACAGATCTATTTGTTGTCTTGGTTAAGCTCGCCATACTTGGTGAGCGGTTTGCTCAGGTCATTGAGAAATCGGTGATGGCGCACATTATCGATGGGTTCTTCGACGGCGAATACTTATTTGTCCTCTTCGTTCTCTCTGTGCTCATGATTTATGGTGGAGACATCAATCGTTTGAACTCAGGCTCCATGGCACCAGCTCGTGTCATCCAGATCCCTTGGCGGAAGGGCAAGGATGGTCGGCCCCTGACAATGACCATTTACTAGTCATTAACTATTGCTCAATCCAGGTTCCTCCTTGGCTTTATCAACCTCACTGGTTTTAATATTTATAAGCACGGGATTCTCCTGTTGAAGTTCAGGCCAAGAACCCCCACTGTGATCTTTGGTGGCCTGCCACCGCAACGCGTGGCTACTCTACTCCTCCCAATTTCGTGTAGTATAACATATAGTGCGCATACCAAATTTCGCTAGAACTTCCGCGAACTCGTTTGATGGCCCGCCACCGCCGAATCCAGAAGTCTCGCCCGCAAGCACAACCGCTTTTGGAGGGTCACCAAGCGGTAACACCGCAACTTCATCCAGTAAGTCCATAAACCACTATGTTCTATCATCCATTAACTCCGCTAACATGATGGCAAAAAGTCACAAACCCATAGCGTCTGAAGTATAAAGATGGTAGCTTGTGCTGCCCTTTGGATGATCTAGGAGGAAGTCAGACCCCAAAAACATCAACGACAACAACAGCTTTTGCACCATGTCTTCAACCATCGATCTTTCTACTGTCTCCACCAACGGTCTAGGGCTCATGCAGCTCACTGTTCGCTCTCCCCCAATTGACAAGGAGCAGGCCTTCGCCGTGATGAATCAAGCTATCAAGCACAACTTGCCTAAGAAATCCTTCTTCAACGGTGGTGAGTTCTACGGTCCAGGTTGTATCAATTTGGTCTATGTTCAGGAGTTCTTTGCCAAGTACCCAGAGCAGAGAGGCAACGTCATTGTGTCCATCAAGGGTGCCATCAAGCCAGACTACTCTCCAGATGTTTCCAGGGCTGGTATCACCAACTCTATTGACAACATCAACAAGTACATCCCAGACTTGGACATCTTCGAACCGGGAAGAATTTCGCCAGATGCTGACCTCACTGAGACCGTGGCTGCTCTTGATGAGGCCGTCGATGCTGGTAAGATCAAGGCATACACCTTCAGTGAGATCAGAGGAGAGACTTTGAAGAAGTTGTACGGTTTGGCTAAGCACAAGCCGGTGGGTATTGAGGTTGAGTTGTCGCTCCTCTCGAGACACATCATTGAGGATGGCACTGCAGCTATTGCTGGTGAACTGGGTGTACCAATCATTGCCTACTCGCCACTGTCTAGGGGTTTGCTGACTGGTGCGATCATGACCACATCCGATCTCCCAGAGAAAGACCTCCGTCGTATGTTTGAACGTTTCCAGGAGGATAACATTAAGAACAATAGTGTCATCACACAGGAGGTTATCAAGGTCGCTCAGAAGAAAGGTGTTACCCCGGCACAGGTTGCACTGGCTTGGGTCAAGTATCACTCCGGTGCTACTGTTGATGGGGTGGCTTTCCCCGCCATCATCCCGATTCCAAGTTGTACCTCTGTGTCAAGAGTCGACGAGAACTTTGCAGACGTTGAGCTGACTTCTGATGAGTTTAAGATGCTGAACGATGCAATTAAGGGGGTGAAGGTCTTGGGAAGCAGATACGCCGCTGCCTTCGAAAAGTATTTGAATGTTTAAGAGACGTTGGGATGATGGCTATTGTATCTTTCCCTGCCTATGAAGCCGTTTGGAAGGCCTCATTTTGGTTTTCAGTTTTGTTTTACGCATTGTAACCACAACGTTTCAACGCTACAAACTCTGATGGAGCATGGTTCTCGTAGGTAGTACTATCAGCATCCGGTAATTAGGGCCGAGATCCGAGCCGAGGTCCGAGGTGCTGTTTTTTTTTCTTTTTTTCCTGCCCAATCAGCGGTCGTCAATCGTCGGGCGGGCTCACGGGCAGGGCAAACAATCGAACGGATCTCACTTGAGCAGGGATCCGACAGATCCGGACTACCCCACGCGCGCCCGATGCAGCAGCCTCACTAGAGAATAGAGTCTGGACCTCGACTATCGTTCTCTCTCAGCTTTTCTTGAAGAAGTAGCATTCGGAGCTCTCTCCAGTCAACTGCACCAGGATCTTGATTGCGTCGAGCGTGGCCCAACGAGCAGATTTGCCGATGGAAGTCTCGACAGTAGTAGTACGTACGCCATCAGCCTTAATACAAAAATTCAAGCTGAGAGACATAACGACTGCAGCAGATGTACATGTCGTGCGCGTCGTCTTAAATTAGCCCCAAAAGCTGGCCAGGAAAGCCTCTTGTAGGGTTCACGACGAGGGTTCAACGCAAGCCTTGTCAATCTGGGAAACGGGGATCGTTAGTTGCCTTTGGCCCACACAATTGTGATTTCCTTCCAGTCTTTCAGCTCGACCTGTCTCGGGTCTTCCAGTATTGGACGCAGCTACCCGTCAGAGAAGATGTCTTGTAGACCGCAGCCGCGTACGCTCCCAATCACTGCATGTTGGTTGCGGCAAGAACGAAGCGTCACTGATCTCATCCACATCCCTGCTCTCTACCCAGACATGAACAATAGCAACAAAAAGTCGCTCGCTCCACAAGTTGTTTACTCACAAAGACACACAGATACAGCCTCGAGGTCGCACGATGCGGTTCACTGACGCTCTCTACTATCTCACACTCATTTCCACCGTTAGCGCTGCCCTCCTCTTCCATTGTGCAGCCTTTGAGCCACTGTCCAAGGGCGGCTCAGCCAGAGAGCTCGGACTTTCCATTGACAGTCGACACGTGGCCAAGAAGACCACAGTGTTGATGTATCCACATGAAGCGGTTGCCTACTCGAACATCCCTCCGATCCTCGACGGTTATGGGTCTTCCAAGACTCGTGGTGGTTTCAAAGTCTGCAGCTACCAGGACACACAGACTTTCTCCACGGATTGTTACGGTGAGAGGACGGGTAAGTTTATCTATGAGGTCACAGAGGAGAGATTTGCATCCCAAGTGATCTCAGTGCCTATGACCAAGAAGGTCTGGTCTCAAGAAGTCGGTGAACGAGGAGGTATCTACTGTCTCGCTGTCTACCAGGACAGTGATGAGCTTGAAGGAGTTGAGTTCATTGAGAAACACACTTTTGGAGAAATGTCTCTGTATGACCATCAACAGTTCCTCTCGGCAATCTTTGTCACCATCCTTTACATTTCTACAGCTATTGGTGTTAAGTTCGTCTTTGTCGATACGAAGAAACCATTTCATACCAATCTCTCCTTGTTCGCTGGACCTCAAAGTCTCAAACTCACGCTGTCACATCCGTCCATGGCCATCATTACGTTTGCATGTCTCCTCAAAGCGTTATCTGTGTGCCATTTCATGACAGACTTCCTCCCTGTGGAGTACTGGTGGGTCAAGCTCGATCTCACATCCGCATACCACTGCTACCTCTCATTCACGGTCTACAAGGTGTCTGGTGCAGGATTCAAGTCCAAGTCCAGCTCGGTGTTCAAGAAGGCTTTGTTCAAAGGATACATATCCATCGCCGCTGTGCTCGTATTCGAAGACCAACTCACATATGCCCTCGATTTCCCACCCAAACTTTTCCATGTCTTTGAGCTCCTGTTCCACACCATCACTGGATACATCGTCATTGTCGCATTCTTCCACTCACGCGAGTTTTCCAAGCTCATCATCAACCCAACAATCACTCGTCACTACAACAAGTCCAGGGCCTGTATGGTGTCCATTCCAATCCTCTTTTGGCTGATATCCAAAGTCAGCGTGGCATTGTTTCTCCTCCAGAGTGGTCTTCCAGTGTTCACGAAGCATGGAGCGAGGGACATCACACTCAGTCTTGCTCCAGCTTGGCTGCGAGTTTGTGCACACGCCCCAGATGCATCCCTCCTCTTCTGTGTGTGGGCCATTATCAGCATCTGGCGTACAGACATCGTGATGATTGACGAGTTGTACCGTGGCTCTGTCAAAGTTGACAGTGGTGATCAGTAACAGGTCTGATAGGAGCATTTCATGCTAGTTCGGCCGGAATTCATTTCCAAATCAGTATCCATCAGCATAATACATATAGCATTGGCTCTATCTGTGATGCATAGGAAAAGACTATCTGGGAGGTGGTGGACTCTGAAGCCTGCCCCAACTCAACACACCGCCACACCGCCAGATCTGGTCCGCCCACGACCTTCGCTATCTATTCGCGAACTCGTTCGAGATGGCACTGGGCAGTGAGCTGATAAGGGTCACTCCCCTCCATACGTACACGATTCTGTAAGAAACCCAATCTTAGCTTTGGGAAAAGTCAGATGTACTACTAGGCCTCCTCCGGCAATGAAGCTTGTGGCGCCGGTCAGAAGTGGGAGCTACTGGGTTTGAGACCGGTACGTGCTGAAGGAAATCTGCTTAGTAAGCTGGAAGTGGTGTCCGGGCCGTTGAGAGACAGGGATCTGGAGACTGGGAGCCTGGAGCGCAGAAGAGGTTCGCCATCTCTCCGTATTGCCCCTCAACAACAGAATGATCTTTGCAGACCCCCACACCAAGCCCGGACTTGCTTCAGGCGAGCAATGCGACTTCTATTGCTCTTCCTGCTTGTCTGTCACCTCTCGCAAGCAACTGCAGCCTCACTCACGAGCGCATTCTTCCATTTCGAACACCTCCCCCGGAACGCTGACGCGTACATCGAGATCACCACAACACCGACAAGAGAGCTCGTTTCCATCCTCCATTATCACGCCTCAGTCCTTCCGCACACCAGTATCAATTCACTGGCCACTGTCTTCGATGTGAGAGGTAAGGATTCATCGTACGGGATTTGTTTGAAACAGTTTGGTCACGAGCTATTCCAGATGAAGGAGTACGGTGAGTTCTTCTACACAATCGATAAGGAGAAGTATGAGATCCAGGTCAGATCGTTCTTATTTCAAAGAGGACTTGACTCACCTGTCAGGCTACAAATCTCAGAAGGCGGGACCTATGGAGTGGTTGTCTACTACGGAGGCTTTCAAGAGATCGAGATCGCCTTCACGGAGAAGCACAAGTACGACTTTGGTTCATGGTCCAACTTCACTGCCACACACAACCTTGTCACTGGTGGTGTTCTTACTGTGGTATGTCTTGTTTGGCTTGTGATGCGTGGTGTTGATGATTGGAAGGATGCATTCTTCGCACTCACCACTGGTCCATATGGGCTAGTCTTCTTCAGATTTTTTTTGAATGACATATCCTTTGATCTCACTTTGATGTGTCTTGTGAAACTTACTTGCCACGTGGGGCCGGTACTCTATGTCCGTGGCCGATATGGTTCAACGGAACAAGCAAGTGCACCAGTTGTGTTATTCTGTTTCTGCTTCTCCACCTCCGTCTATCAGATTGTGTTGTCCGCAATTGTTCTCAAGATGAGCACTGGTTGTTTTGGATATCGGTGGTCTACATGGAAGATCACTGAACGTTTGAGCAAGCTGGACCGCGACCATCAGCGACAGCATCGTTGGTGGTGTCACCTTCTTCGTCTCAAGTTCTATGTTTTGCTACAGGTATGGTTCCACTTCTCATCTCTCTCCTTAGACAGTCAATGGCTACTATGGGTGAGCACAGTCCAGACAGTCGCTACCAGTGTGGATTGGGCCTTTCTTCTTGCATCCTGCTATGAGAATTCTCTACAGACGGTGCAGGATCTACGAAGGAAGCTCCCGAGGGTATCTCAAGATTTGGAGGTTATCCTCCAGGCATTCTTGCTCTTCCCTTTCACTTGCAGTGTTGTACTGTCCTCTGCATGTGACATCGCTCTGATGTATCTTTACAGGGATGCCGCTCCCAACATGTCTGTTGGCCACGCTCTTCGACAGATAGGTGTTGTCTTCGATGAGGTGCCACTGGTTGTGATTATGTTCTACATTTTGCTCGAGATCCCCAAGCTCAACATGAGGGACACCTCCAAGACCTTTCTGGCCTTTCATTGAGATACTTTAACTCTCCCTGGTGGTGCCACCCTGCATCGAAACTCCAGTGCTCGCACTACATCACCGAAAAATACAACTCCCCGGCACACCCTCTACTGCCACAACAACCCACCACAAGACCGCTGCTCCACCCTGAACCCAGCACAGCGGCATGAAATCTCCCCTCAAAGTCCTCTCTCTTGTCCTCACACTCGCCTTTGCTGGCCTCACATCCGCCAAAGTGTGGACGCAGTGCTACGAATTCGAAGCCGCCGTGGGTGAGCCCAACGCACCAGCATGTCATCTCAAGATTAAGGCTACCAGTCTGCTCCTGCAACGTATCAGTGCCATTGTCTACCCACAGAGCGCGATTCAGTCTACAAACCTTGAGCCGTGGATCAGTGAGAACTCCATCGCAGGCCCGCACGGCGCCATCTTCTTCTGTCCCCCAAGTTTTGCCGCCGAGGATGGGTACTGTCTGGAGAATGAGCTGTATTTCAGCGTCTTGGAGAGCGAGACCATGGGTGAGCAGTTGACCTACTTGGTCGTGGACCACATCACTGGATCCACCGTCGAGGTGAAGAGACCTGGGCGGTATTGTGTTCTGCTTCACACCATTGGACCAAATGACGCTGTGGATTTTGTTCAAGTCACTCAGAAGCACATATTTGGCTATGGGAGTTTGTACAGTGATTACTATCGCTACAGATGGTCCTACTTCTGGTTTAAGGTCTACCTCGGTCTTGCTGTTCTTGTCAAGCTTTTACCAGTGAACAAACCATCAGATGTGCTCCGTTGCAACAACATCACCACTGATCTTTCACTTCTCCTCCTTACAAAAGCTGTTCTCTACTATGGTCTCACTGCCTTTCTGTGCAACTCAGAGCTCCTTGCAGAGGTGTCCGTGTCCCCATACATCCATCTCTACTTCTTGATACGCCAACTCTACACTATCGCTCTTGCCGCTCAGATTCTCAAGTTGAGCAGGTGTCGCACTGGGTACAGATCTGCTTCAGATTTTGCATCGCTCTTCCATCTCACACACTCTCTCCACGGTCTTATCTATCTATCTGTGTCTGTCGCCATCGCTTACTGCCCGTTCTTTGCTGGATCATGTGGTCCACTACAGGTCTCAACTGCTGGAGTTTTGTTATGTGCGACTTACGAAGTCATTCGTGATTGTTCCCGCAACTTCACCAAGTACATTGACACCTCATTCGAGCCCATGAGTCTTACAGTAAAGTTCCAGTACACCGCTCGCATGGCCTCCCGAATTCCTATCTGGACTCATATCATCTGTGTCGATTGGGTTGATGGCGATTAGGGGCTTCTCTATCCTGACGGCCACTAGTGATCTTGCTTTGCTCTTTCTTGAACACTCCTCATATGCATTTGCCGAGGTGTTTTTGCCGTTCTCCTTTCCTGCAAAGGAGATGGAGGAGCCTGCCTGGCTCTTGTCGCTTCTTCCAGACTTGTCGTTGTTGGCTGTGGTGTTCCGCGCCATCTGGATCTGGAGAGAGGAGGTGTTCATGATCGAGTTTCCAGAGGATCCTACTTTCGCCAATGAGGACGTTCATGGAGGGCTTGAGCCTGAGCCCTTGGATTGAACACCGGTGCTGCCTATTTACATCCTAAAACGCCGTCTGCATAACTTGCATTGTCTCCCCACATCCCCGCATACGATAAGATTATACACCCGGACACGACCCGTAGATGACGTAATGAAGTGTTGCCCTGACGAAAAGGTAAACAAAGAGGGAAAACTTTTCAGCCCATCGCCACGTAACCAGGCCCGATCTGGATGATGGTAAGCGCACGCTTAATTATCTGAGTCTGGGGTGGGTCTCCCTGAAAAGGGGGCAAGCGGAGAAAGAGGATAGCAATCAACTTTCCCATTCCTGCAACAGAGCCAGTTCACAAAGCGCATCAACTATGAGAGTCACTGCACCCCTTATGGCCACATTGGCATTGGCCCAAACAGCGACTGCCGCACCAGTGCTCCTGCAGAGATACTTCGAATTCGAGACCCCTCAGCCAGGGCAGGAGATGAACATCAGAGTGACTGTTCCAGCAGCAGCAGAGGATGTCTACACCTCCATTTTGTGGTATCCTACGGTTGTTCTTGGTCGTATCATGCTTCCTACAAGACTCGAGAGCAAGGACTACCTCAACCCATACACTGACACGTTCACCGTTTGCACCCGCTCCACCGTGGGGAAGGGTCTCTGTGTCGGCAAGAAGATTGGAGAGTTCGTTTTT
>JAJMKQ010000381.1:0-11855 GCA_030569395.1 Petasospora rhodanensis
CTGGTGATGTTGTCTTGTCCTGTGGGAGCTCCGTCTGATAAGACGTTACCAGATCCAGAATCTCTTGGTAGGACGCATCGTCTTCCTCGTCCCAGATATCGGTATTGCTTATAACGTTGATCAAGTCAGTCATTATGTGTGCGTGTGTGTGTGGAAGTGTGCCGAGTAATACACAATCAACTAGAGTCATCTGTCTCCTGGTCATCCTTTTAAGGACACAACTAAAGCTCTCATGCTACATTATCTTCTCACGTAGTCATCAAAAGCATACAGTCATTCAGCTCTTCAACTCGAGCAGCTGCACTGCGTCATAAACATCTCATCATCACCCTCATTGATAAGCCATTTCTTTTCAACGTCCTTGAGATTGTCGCCCCACATCTCTGGCTGGAATGGGTATGAACTCATCTTTGTGATCTTGTCCAGCATCTCAAACTCGTCGCCGCGACTGTCCTCCACTTCACGGATCACTTCCTCTAGCATCCAGTTTCGTGGAATGAACTTCGGGTTAACCTTCTCAGCAGTGGCCCTTCTCATCTCCTCTGTGATTCCCTGCTTTTCCAATCTGGATGTGTATTCCTGTAGCCACTCGGTGATCATCCCGCTCATCTCTTCGTTCAACTCACGATCAATCTTGTCCCTCGGGTTGAGGCATCTGTCTTTGATCTCGTTGTTCATGAATATGGTGTGGTCCGTAAGATCACTGTTCTGGAGACTCACGAAGAACTGGTTGTAGTCAACCTTGGATTTGATAAGGATCTCGAGCAACTTGGCAAACATGTCGTTATCGCCCTCCATCACTTCACTCAGACCGAGCCTCTGGGCAAATAGGCGGTTGTACCACTCCATGAACACTGCCTTGTACTCATGACTGGCGAGTTTAATCACAGATTCGGCACGCTTGATCACCTCCTCAGTCTGATCTGGTCTTAAACCTTGCTCAACAAACATCTTGTCATCAACGAGCCCAGGTCCAGCACCGATCAACTCAGCCATCGCTTCACCCAGTCGTGTCAAATTCCACCATACGACACTTGGCTGGTTCTGATAGCTGTATCTCAACTCGTGGTCCTCGGTGTTGGGTGTATACTCTGGATCGAATCTGTCCATGAAACTGAATGGGCCAAAGTCAATCGAGAGACCGAGGATTGAGGTATTGTCCGTGTTCAAGACACCGTTGCAGAACCCATAAACTTGCCAGTATGCAACTGTGCGAGCATTGGCACGCACTATGGCTCTGAAGAGTTGTTCGTATCTCGTAGAGTCTGTGATATCGATGATGTCCTCAGCTGGTGGACTCTCGTCTCCGTCTTCCTTGGCGGTGAGGTTGGAGAACTCGTCAGTCTTATACTTCCCCGGAACAAACTCTGGAAGTTCAAGTAGCTTCTGATCAAGGATGTAGTCACACAGAGCTCTCAAACCTGGACGATCCTTGCGGTATCGATACAGGTCGAACGTCCCAAGTCTGATCCAACTTTGTGCAAACCGAGAAATTACCGCACAAGTCTCCGCATATCCTCTCTGAGCCAAAGTCCCAGGCAGCAGTGAGATACTCAGTGCTCTGGTAGACGGGATGCCAATGCCATTCAGGGCTTCACAGATGACAAACTCCCTGACACTGGATCGGATCACAGCCTTGCCATCTGCAAATCGAGAGAAGGCGGTCTTTCCAGCTCCTTTCAAATGCACCTCCATTGGGCCCTGGTCGGAATCAATGTCAAACAGACTCACCACACGGCCGTCTCCGAGCTGTCCAGCGAATTGGCCGAACTGGAACCCAGCGTACGCCTGTGCAAAGGGGAAGAGATCCTGGTTGTACACCACTTCTTCACCGCTGAGGATCCTTTTGTAGTCGTCATCGACCTCCAGCCCCAGGTCTCTGAGTGCACGCGGCGAGCTCGTCAAGTAGAGATACTTCTTCCGTGGCGTTGGACGGGTGAACTGGTATGCGCCAGACTCGAGCTGGCGAGGAAAGTTGAACTTGGCCTCCTTCTCTGTGTTGTCGTCGCCTTCGAAGACGCGGATGGCCTCAGCGATGCTGGGCACCAGTGACTCTGGGCTCAGTCCACGCATGAATCGGGCCGGTGTGATCTTCGTTTTGATTGTGGACATCATTGGGTGCGTGTTACGACGTTGGGAAGTGTGTAGAGTGGGGAAGGAAGCACCAGCAAATGGCCGATGCTTTATACGTTTGACGGGTGGGGAAAGAAGTGGAGTCCGGTTTCCTTGTTGCCGCAGCGCTGCAAATGATGTCAGAAAGGGTTTTGTTGCTTCTTCTCGAGCGCAAAGATCCACAGAGATAACTCCAGGGCAAACGCCCCCAGTAATTACTAATTACTCACTACCAAAGCACAGCGCCCATCGTCATCGCCAAAAGAGGAAATATTCGCGACATTCTGGAAAAAAAACCACAAAGCCGGAGGAGCGGCTGCGATGAGCTTCTTTAGAGCTCTGGAAAGAAAGGAAAAAGTCGTTATTTTGACCTTGAAACCAGGTTGTAGGACTCCCTTCTCACAGCTGAACAATGTCCGTCCCAAGATCCTTTGACGCCGAGACCGCGGACAACCTTGAGGATATCGAGAAGCAGTTTGCCGTCAAGGCCGTGCACCAGGCCGAGACGTACTGGAACCTGCTCACAAAGATCCCGGGCACAAAGCTCAAGCTCACCAAGTACGACGATGAGATCTACGAGGCCCTCCTCACAGACTTCCCTGAGTTCAAGGACCCACAGTTCGCCAAGGTGGTGAGTGAAGAGTGGATGAAGTCCAAGCTCGGCAAGGAGAGATGGAGACTCTTCTGTGAGAAGTTCAACAATATCGAGGATTACAACTTTGGTACGCTGCTCAGAACAGATTCCCAGTCCGAGTACGGCCAGGAGACTACCATCTTCGTGGTGAGAATCCAGTTCTACGCTATTGAGATTGTCAGAAACAGAGCTGGTTTCAACGACTGGATTTCCAAGTTGTAAAGGAGTTTATGAAAGTGTAAATACAAGTGTTTTATTTCAAGATAATACCGATTTTAGAAGGAGTAGGGTGCACAGACAAATGATCTATCAATGCTTGTGGTTGTGAACAGAGCCATCAGAGTGCGTATGTGTGTGCTGTGGCTCCTCGACGGCCTCCACGACGGCCTCCTCTTCTTCTTCCACTGGGGGTGGCTTCTCACCGACAAACTCAATGTTCACCTGTCTCAAGTTGTCCACAGACTTCATCAATTGTGTCTTCAAGTGGTGAGAAACGATCTCGAACTCGTTGATGTCCAAGACGTTGTCCCATCTCTGGAGTGGAGCCTCAAGCACAATCTTAGCATGCACGTTTGGCCCAGAAGTCAAGAGCAAGAGCTCCTTAACGTCGTATGGCTTCTTGGCGTTGTTGTTCGAAAGCATCTTGCCCAACAGCTCCTGCAACTTGGTCTCAACCTCGATGTAGCGCTCATCAGTCTTTGGAACGGATCTGTCAATCAGTTCGTTCACGGCAACAACCATACCCTTGAACCCGGCCTTGATAACCAAACCGGACACAATCAACCCACCAACGGCATCGAGCGAGGTGATACTGAGGAAATGACCGGATGTGATGGTGACGAGGGCAACGAGAGAGGTCAAAGAGTCGACACGGTGGTGCCAGGCATTAGCGAGCAACACCTTGGAGTTGGTCTCCTTGGCAACCTTAGAAGTGGCTCTGAAGATCCATTCCTTGGCAACAATGGAGGCACCAGCAACCCATGCGGCATTGATGTCAGTCAACCCATGGACATGGCCGTGGGAGTGGCCGTGCGAGGAGAGCAAGTGGATGTGGTAGGCATTCAGGGTATCGATGATGGTGTGTGGGATCACTGGGCCAACGATGGAGACGAGGGAGCCCCAACCAATGGACAAACCAGCCATAGTCAGGATGGAAGAGACAGCGAGCGAACCGACGGTCTCGATCTTGCCGTAACCGTATGGGAACTCCTGGTTAGGACCACGGGCAGCGAGCCCCACAGTTCCAAGGGTCAAGAGATCAGACACGAGGTCGGAGATGGCGTGCACGGAATCAGCCATGAGCGCCTGGGAATGGAACACGACACCGCCAATGAACTTACCGGCAGCCATACCGACGTTGATCATCAGTCCGATCCATGTGATTCTGACACCGGGGTTGTTGAAGAAGGCCTTGCGGTCGAGCACGAGCAGCTTGTTCGGTCCGTGTGTATGGTTGTGATCGTGGAACACCTGGCCAAAGGTGAACACGTCGTTCTTCTCCGTCTCGGACTCACGCAGGTGGACGTGATCGTGGTCAGAGAGATCAGAGAACATCTCCTCGTTGGCGCTGGTGCCATGCGAGTGACCATGGTCGTGCGAGTGGCCGTGGTCGTTCTTCACATGGGCCAGGAGTCTGCGGCCAGCGTGGAACTGGCGCAGTTGTGACGAGCTGAGCCCGTACGCACGAGTCTGGGGGAGCAGGACTCTCAGTCTGAGCATCTTGTGCGGTGTCGAGCGAGCGTGTGGGGGAGCAGTGGAGGCTGGAGTGGACGACGACTTTTTCAGCACTTCGCTTTTGTCTTTCGGGGTTTACCGCGACTGGACCTAGAGCTGGGGAAGAGGGGCAGAACGCGGGGCGGGACGGAGAGCGGACGGGAGTAGCCAGTGGGTGAGTGAGGAGCAGGGCAGAGATGGTGGGTGGTACAGATGTTATAATTCGGCAGCACTGGCAGAACCTCCACGGTGGCCATTCCCGCCCGCGGTAACCAAACACATCGTGGCCGTTTCCCCCAGGTCAGCGTCCACCTCATCGTCCATGGAGTCCGACACTTTCCGGGATTTTCGCTCACGCTCTCGGCCTCCTCAACTCCATGCCTCTACAGCCGGGTTCGCTAAAGTCATACATCTCGTCAATTTTTCATCTAAACGCCGTCCATTGTCTTTCTTTCTGTCTTTCTTTCCAATCATGCATCACTCTCCTCGCTCTTCACAGGCGTAGCATCCTCCGTGGCTGTCGCGTTGCTGTCAGTCTTTGAGTCACCAGAGTCATCAGCAGCACCTGCGGGGGTGTTTTTCACATCTTCAACGGCAAAAGTCTGGGGAAGAGGAGCAGGCATAGCAGCAGGCGCCTGAACGACTGGGGCCACAACTGGGCTGGTCTCCACCTTCACAGATCCATTGGTGTCGGGTCTCGGTGCCGAAGATGTTAGTGCAAACTGTGCACTCGGCCTGTCTCCCTCGTTGCCCACTGGCTGGATGATTGGGATCTTGAGCAGCTTTCCAATTGGACTCGATTGGACTGTGGCTGGGTTGGCAGATGTAGGAGGAACGATACGAATGGGTGGTGGAGCAAAAAGCCTTGTAGCTCTTCTCTTCTTGGTCTTGTTACCAGCTGCGATGACCGGTGGCGGCTTGTCACAGTATGGATCGAGTCTCCAGATCAACTGTCTCAACTGGTTGTACTCATCAGCCAATAACACAGCGGCACCTTCAAGCTTGCGAAGGTAGAACTTGAGTTCAGCAATGTTCGTGCTGACAATCCTCCCGTTCTCCCATGGTAATACCTCCTTCAAGTAGTGTCTGAAGGCGTCAGCTTCCTTGAACAGATCATGAACCAGGTGGAGCGTATCTGGCACAAGCTTCAACGTAGCACCATCCTCCAAGAGCTGTTGCACCTCTTCCAAGTTTGGCGTGTTGTACTCCTTCGGAATCTCAATTCTGTAGTCACATATTGGACACATGTAGTTTTCAACCTCCTTGCTTCTGTTGCGGCCAAACTTCAAGCACTTGCAGTGATACCACTCCATACACTTCTCACAACAGATCATCGTGCCGGACTCTCCACGCCGACACAAGCAGAACAAGACATGCTCATCATCCTTCCGAGAGGCCTCAAACTTGTCACTGACGGCAAAGGCATAGGCGGTCTTTTCGTTCAAAGTCTCCAAATGAGATTGCAACAAATGAAGTGGAGCATTCACCTTACCGATGATCTTCTTAGCACGTCTCTGCCAAGTCTCGACAGCCTCATAGTCCATGTACATAGTGTTGACGTGTGGACTGCGGATACCGGAAAACTCTGGCTTGTCCATTACAGCCTTGGCCTTCGCATATCGTGGTCTTCTATCGTGGACCTCACCGGTAAACATGCCCATCAATTTCTCGTAACGGGCCTGGTCAAAGTTTGGTGTTCCTCTGAGTGTCAAGAGCTTTCTCAACTCGTTCAACTCATCGCTGGTGTCATCCATCTGTTTGACCACCTCGGCCAGAACACCTTGAGATTCTTGCAACTTCTCCTTTGCCTGCTTCAACCTCGTCTCAACATCTTCAAACAATGCAATCTGTTGGGTCTTTTCGAGCAACTCACGGAGACTGAAAAGTGGGAAGTCCACGCTGGTCAGCTTTTGGGACACCCTAGCGGACCACATCTTACCCTCATAGATTCTCTTCTCAAGACCAGCCATGCGTTCAGCATCAGCAGTAGAACAAAGATCACCGGCACGTTCCCAAAGGTCAATGAGTTCCTCCAAGTGACATGGCTTGCTTGTGACCTCTTCGAGATCTTTAATCCATCTCCAACGGCCGACGATACGTTCAAGGAGATCGATCGATCTCAATCTAACACCGAATGACTTACCAAGGTCAATCATCTCGACAAACTCATCCTCTGTGTGATCATCATCAAGCAAGAAAGAACGAGCAGAAATCTCAAAGGAATGGATCTCCTCAGCAAGCTCGACAATCTGTTCAATCTCAGGCGTGGAGAAGCTCAACTTTGGAACCTCATTGATCAAGGACTCCAACTGTTCAAAGTCATAGAGCTGTTTCTCCTCTTCATCGGCATCACTCTTCGCTTGACGTCTGTTTCTGATTCTGTTTTTCTGCTTGGTGTTCAAAGCCTCTTGTGCCCGCTCAACCCAATCGTTGGCATGCTTCAAATACACACCGAGCGCACGAGCCTCTGGGATCTCAAATGTGATACGTTCACTCTCAGCGTACAAGTTTCTGAGAAGTCTGATTGGTGGCTTGGCCTCCTTCAAGAGCAAAGCCTCCAACTTCTCCAACCAGTCAGCTGGACTCTGTGACAAAGTGGCCAACGAACGCTGCATGGAACGAAGCTTCTCATCTGTGTAGAACACATGGATGTCCGGCTTGCAGTCTTTGAAGTCCTCAGGACGGATCTCACCACTCATCACACGCTGTGGATCCAAGTTGAAGAAGTCGTGCTGGCCTGATCTGATGACAACTTTTGTAGGGAAGCAAGATCTCAACGAGTCGTCCGCAATGTAGTCAAACTTATTTGAAATGAATCTCACTTGTCCACCAATCTTGGCCTTCAAATCGGCACGGAACTGGATCTCATTCTGAGCAAACTCGTCAAACTCCTCTTGGAACAGCTTCAAAACTTCTGAGTCCTTGCACTCCTCAACAATGGAGCAGAGTAACTGGTTGTAGGAGAAGCTTGGCATAATACCTTGCTTGCAAAGCCATTTTTCAGCTTCCAACCCATGGTTGGTCCAAGACAGTGGAGCGAACGACACACACTCTGACAAAGAGACGCCGAAGGAAACAGTTGCAGCATAACAACCTGGCCATGTCACGACGAATTCTCCTGGCCTCTGGATCACTTGGTGTGGATGGATGCCATTCTCCTTGAGGAAGTCAGGACTGAGAAGGAAGTCAGTGTGGAACTTGGTCACTTTTGGAGAGAACTCGTAAAACTTGAAGAACACAGGGTTAGTTGTCGAACCACGAACCTCGTCGTGGTCTTCGAACGACTCCGTAGAATCCAACTCCTCGGACCCTAGAGTGGTGTTGTTCTCAGAGAGCACACGTGTGAGAAGCTGCTCATAGCGTTCACGTTCTTCAACCGGAATGAAGTACCACACCTTCGGTGCACCCATATGAAGGTAGTCCAATCCGTAGAACATGTGATCCTGGAGGTGATAACTCTGGACAGAGTAAGTTGTGGCAATGTTCAAGCGTGGCTTGCTCAAAAGCTCCTGGTCTGAGGCGAGGTAGCGAAGCACCCCCTTCTCATGGAGTGGGAGGTTGTGCAAGTTCCATGGATCAGCAATGTCCTCCTTCACTGGGTCAGAAGTCGTAGCAAAGCCCGAGCCATAGATAGAAGTTGGCAAATCGTATGCCCCTTCAGCTCTGAATTCTTGGTCCTGTGAATTCAGCTTGTCCCAGAACTCCTTGATGGCTGCTTCTTCAGACATATGTTCCAAATGGCTGTTGCGACCATATGCATCAAAGAGTGAGTTCAGGTCTTTAGTTCTCCCATACTCAGAGTAGTGGAAGGCATCATCAAGGACATCGATTCCATTGTGCCAGAAGTTATTGTCGTTTTGCAGAGTCAGCTTGGACTCAGGCTCCGGTAGCGGCTCAGTCTGTGGTGCCAACGGTTCAATGTTTGTCTCAAAGCCTTTGTAACGGAGCAAGTCCTTGGATCTGCGTAGCACAGAGCGAGAGTTGGTGACACATGCAAAGCCTGGAGATTCTCTTTTCTGCCTCTTCGAAGCTGGCTCGTCAGTGGACTCTGGAGCAGATTCCTCCATGGGTCTCTTGTTCTCACCATTTGTGTCCTCTGCGGTCTCTGTACCGTTTGGATCCGCGAGATAGCGGTCATAGGCATGCACAAACTTGAGGTAGGTCACTTTCAGCGACGTTGACAAGGATGTCATTGTCTTGCCGATGTAGCCCAACTCTCGGCCAACTTGGGCCCATTGCTTCTTAGCACACACGTTGTTGAAGCCACCTTTAGCAGCGACGGACTTGTGGAGCTTGTAGAGGTCAACAATACGCTTATCGACGGACGGGAACCTCACGAGTGGAGTGTTCTTCGACTTGTGGAATCGTACGAGATCCTTGTAGAACTTGAGCTTCTCATCGCCGTTGCGCGCCAGAGTCTGTGAAACGGTCTTGAACTTGAGCTTGGTGAGGTCCTTGAACCTTGACTCATGCTTCCATTCAGGTGGTGGTGTTATCTTCACTGCTCCGACCCGGTCTGCAGAAGTGGAAAGCTCCTCGATGACGGCGTATGGGTCGGTGAAACGCTCAGCGTCGTAGCGGCGGTGAGGGATCGGGTCCACACCCAACAACTCTGTCGTGGCGGCCGGTTGAGCGGTTGGGTCCCTCTGTGCAATCCCGCGGAGCTGGTCTTGGAGACTGGGCGTATGAGTCCTTTCTCCGCCATTTGTGTCGTTGTGGTCGTTGCCGCCGCAAGGGGAGGACGACGAGGTGGGCGTCGTGGACTGGTCCATGTTGGTGGACATCAGAGACGACGAGGGCGGTGGAGTGGGCGAGGCCTCGGCTGGGTGTTCCTCTGCTTTGACGTGGCCGTTCATCTTCGAGGTCCCTGAGTCTCTGCCGCTGCGAATGCGAAGTTGGCTGGATGGGAGGGCGAGTTTAAGAGGAAAGTTGGCCAGGCAGAAAAAATCTGTGTGCTGAGGGAAATCGAGTTGTTGTGATGGGAGAGGGCTACTGGGGTGATCCTTGCTACGGAGAGATGATGCGCAATGAAAAGTGGGACAAAAAGGGTACTTACAGAGTCACAAAGACACGGGCATTCGAACCATCCATTTTTTACAGCTACCGCCCTACTTTAACTCTAGCAATCAGCGCAGAATCCGGGCATGAAGAGTGAGCGCATCCTCCCCGAGCGCGCCCTGTCTCCTCTTGTGGCGCCCTCCCAAATTGGGACTTCCGGCACTTCAGATCCGAGCACGCAAAAGGTGGCCCAAGAGCGGGAGCCCTCCTCACCCCACTGTTTGGACTGAGGCTGACAAGCATATGCTCAGACGGCTCTCCAACATGGCCAAGAACAAATCTCCACCTGTCAAGCTCGAGAAACTCCGCACCGAGTCCGGCTTCAAAGCGAAGAAGCAGGACATCCACTCCGCCAGCGCCCAGGAGGATGACATCGAGTACGTCGTTTCGGGCTCCATGCGGAAAGTCGTGCCCTACTACTTCACCTACCTCACGTACTGCAAGCTCAGATGGAGGGACCGCACACTGGTGGACATCTTCACCTCTGAGTTCCGTGACCGCTCCGAGGAGTACTACACCAAGACGATTGCCGCGGGCGAGGTGCTCATCAACGGCCAGCCTGCCGGTCTGGACACATTGGTCCGGAACGGTGACCTCATCCAACACAGGATTCACAGGCACGAGCCAGCGGTGACGTCGCGGCCGATTAGGATTGTGGAGGAGACGGAAGAGCTCGTGATCATTGACAAGCCTGCCGGGATCCCTGTCCATCCTACAGGGAGATACCGTTACAACACTGTCTCCAAAGTGATGAAGCTTGAGATGGGGATGGGCGAAGTTCATCCCTGCAACAGACTGGACAGATTGACCTCCGGACTCATGTTCCTGGCAAAGACACCCCAAGGTGCCGAGAAGTTTGTCGACCAGCTCAAGGCGAGAGAAGTGAAGAAGGAGTACATTGCCCGTGTGAAGGGTGTATTCCCAGATGGACTCATCACCGTGGATAAGCCACTCACGACGCTGGATCCCAGACTTGGGCTGAACGTCGTTGATGAGGAGGGGAAAGAAGCCAAAACTGAGTTTCTTAAGCTCAGTTCAGACGGTGAGACGAGCATCGTGAAGTGTATGCCACATACCGGGAGAACGCATCAAATCCGTGTCCATCTCCAATGGTTGGGCCATCCAATTGCCAACGATCCGATCTACTCCAACGGTTGGGTATGGGGCCCAGACTTGGGCAAGGAGGGGAGTACGACCGATATGGAACAAGTGAAGGCAAGACTTCACGAGATGGGCAAGTCTGTGTCAGCATCTTCCTGGTTCCATCCAGACTCGAAAGGTGAAGTGATGTTGCACAAACAGTGTGAGGAGTGTGGGACGGAGTTGTACTCAGACCCTGGTCCGAATGATCTGGATCTGTGGTTACATGCTTACAGATACTACTCTACAGGAGAGAAAGAGTGGTCGCATCAAACATCCTTCCCGGAGTGGGCTTTGGAGCCACACAAGAAGTACATGGAGTTGGCACTGAAGGAGGCGCAGAAGTGTGGTCCAACCACTACGGCGTTCTCCGTTGGTGCTCTATTGGTGAAGGATGGCAAAATTCTGAGCACCGGTTACTCCAGAGAACTTCCAGGAAACACACATGCTGAACAGTGCGCCCTGGACAAGTATTATGAGAAGCACGAGAAGTTGCCCGAGGCCACGGTGATCTACACTACAATGGAGCCATGCTCTTTGAGACTGAGTGGCAATGAGCCATGTGTGGATCGTATTTTGAAGACGGACATCAGGGCTTGCTTCGTTGGCGTTGTTGAACCCGACACATTTGTCAAGAAGAACGTGGGTTTGGAGAAGTTGAAGGCCAAGGGTGTGGAATACATCAAGATTGATGGCCTCGAGAATGAGATCTTGGAGGCTGCGTTCAAGGGACACCCAAAGGAAGAGGTGAAGAGTACATAGTCACTTAATGACGATAAAAAGTGGGTATACTGGGTACCCATGTGTGTATTTACAAGGCTGTTTCATTCATCATAAGGCATCACCTCGGCGCTTTCACTGTTGCTGCTGGGCAGCCTGGAGACCCTGGACGACTCTGATGTTGGTGTCGAGGAATCTGTTGACACAGTTGGCCAAACAGGAGTCCTCCTGGGAGCTGAGCTGGCCGTTGCCAACCTGTGTGACACACTTCTTGAAACACATATCCGTGAACTGGTGGATGGAGGTCTGGACCTTGGTCTTGGAGTTCTCAGCCTCAATGAACTGGAGGATCTCCTTTCTGGAGGACTCGTCGAGGTTGGCGAGGTCTTGCTGGGAGAAGGTGGACATGGCTGTGTGTGACGTTTGGCGTGTTCCAGGGAAAGCTCGGGCTGAGATCAGACAGAGCCAGAGCCTGGGC